>JBBBDQ010028377.1:342500-367500 GCA_037127315.1 Ascarosepion bandense | reverse complement strand
ACGAAAAAAAAAAAACAGAAATACAATATAACAATCACCAATTCCTTATCTCTACAACGGAGAGGAAGTTTCGTCTAAGAGTAGTGTTTGACTTCGTAACATTGATTCGAGCTTTTGGTTGATAAACATCTATTCTCTCCAATCGGAGTTTTCAAGTTTGTGACGATTCATAATCTCTTTTCCGAGCTTTTGGTTGGTACTATCTGTTCACTCCAATCAGATTTTTCAAGTTTGTGACGATTCAAAATGTCATATTCGAGTTTTTCACCGAAGCTTTACGGAAACTGCAGAAGGTTGGCCTTTGGATTTGGTGAGTAGCGGCAGAGGTAATTCCTCTTCTCTCTCTTAACTCAGGGAAACAACTGGTCTTTAACCCTCCCCCCACCACCGGAGGCACAGTTTTTATACTTATCCCAAATTTTCGTGGGGAAGGCATGACGGACGTGGGTCGTCCATGCAAATCAAATCTTTAGCCAATGAGATCACTCCCGCGTTCGCATTTTGAGGCGGAGTTACTTCCTTCCCTTGGTTTAACCAATGAAGCAGCAATATTTTTGGTGGTATCACTTCCTTCCGTCTTCTACCTTTGATTCAACTGGTTACATCATTTATTTTTCCGGTTTTAAGTCTGTTCATAGGAAAATTGAAAATTTCAAGATTCAACCTTTTGGGCTCATCATGACAATCTCTTTTAAATAATTCAAAACAATGCTTTGGCTACGGTTTACTTTCCACTTTTACTCGCTGTAAGGCTCAGTGCTTTCAATGGTACTATTCTTAGTCGCGTTGTTTCCGCTTTGTCAAATAATGGCCGACCGATGCGATGACCTCGTTTGATGACCTACAAATGTAATGTTTTTTTAATTCAGTCAGCTAGTTTTCAATATTTCATTTGGCAATATTTTCTCTCTTCACAATTCATTAGTTGCGTTCATATTGCAATCGAATAAACAACTTTATTTTCTATTAGGCTTATTTTCCTCTTTGCTCATATTGGAACAATTATTCTGAACAATTAATAATACAACTAATAATAATTTCTTTCGCTCTGTCGTACTGAAATAGTGTTACATTTTCCCGCATGCAAAAATAGTTTTACAATACATCAGAAACATCTTCTGATTTGTCTGTCATGGATCGAAAGAAATATGATCGCCCAAGTGTATATCACGTATGGCACTCAACTAAATGAATGTGCCATAAAGCACTATTTGACATCAAGGCAAACGCTAATGTTAGCGTGATTTCTCTCCAAATTCAGTAAGAAGTTCGTCTGTTATAAGAAAGATGTTTGCAATCAAAAATATATCACAAAAACGTTAGGTTTTGTCTGGCATTAATGCATTATGGAAGCACTAGGGTACCCTGTAAGAGCCTGTCACATACAAAACTATCTGCATTAGAACCATCATGGTGAAAGTGTTGCTGAACATTATATTAACTAGGGTCTCATTGTTTTATGATAGCTTTTCACGACCAAATTGTATTTTCGTTTGGGTGTGGGATGCAATGCTATATGAAACCAAACAACTCCCGTCATATATATATATATATTTTTTCTAATATATACTGTTAAATATAAGAGACAATAAATGTCTACTAAGATTAACCATGAGCTCATGATTAAACATAATAGACATTCATTGTAATTTTTATTTAACAGTATATGTTTAGAAAATTATCTGCTGCCTCGATATACTATATATATATATATATATATATATATATATATATATATATATATATATATATATATATATTCAAGAAACCCCAAGAAATTGCTTGCATCTCTAATAGGAAATTGTATACCTCCTTTCTCGACTTCACATCAGCATATGAACACTTCAAGTGAGACTTTCTCTTCTGGTTCATAAAAAGTTCGGAATACCCTGAATGCATCAATCTAATAGAGGAATTTTTATCAAACTATAAAATGTAACTGAAAAAGTTCAGTGATTATCAAGAGTATATCAAGTAGAAAATGAGATCTCCTGTCTGTGTAATCCCTTACGAGTATAGTCCAGCACATATACTAACGCAGATGGGAAGAGATTGGCTCTGACCATTTAAACACTCTACACCTTATCTCAAACCAGTTTACTAATAAAAGACAGATTCAGCTTTCGCTCTCGAGGTCAATGTACTGATGATGAATGCGGGGATTATTCTGATGACATAGATATTCATATTTGGGATAAGAATGATCTTGAAGATATAATCAACATTGTTAACCAAATAAGACTCATGATGAACCATTTTAAACTGAACCTATGATCTGGAATTAGAATGACAGCAGTTATGACACCTACTCCAAATCCATCATAAAAAAGATGATCATGGAATGGTAACTCTGTAACAGAGATAGTTTCTCCGAAGACAGCAAATTTCTACGAAACCAAAACATCAACCTGAAACTCGAGATATATTCTTAAATTAATTCGTTTGTTCAGCTATTTCATATATCTAAATTCTATGAACAACTTTATCAATCTGTTTAATTTCAAATTAAAAAAAAAAATCAAAAGAAATTACTTAAATTTGTACGAACTTCAAATGTCATACATTTAAGTAATTTAGGTATCAACTAAATATATGAAGAAGCTACAAAAACCACACAAATAAATATTTTGAACCGAGCCCAGTTTATCCATAAACTTGAAAAATATGAAGGACAGCTAAAAAGAGGAAAAACAAATTATACCACATCAGTCTATTTCAATAAAATATATATTTTTGTTTTTATGTATTTTGTCAAATCAGACTAGTAACGTGTAACCTAGATGTTGTCGAATAAATAAAATCCTAGGTAACGCAAATAAAACAGTATTCACAGAGTTTTTCCAGTGAGTAGTAGTCAGGCGAGACATAACATTATAAATGTTGTGGGATCTCCCTTTTGTATATGATAATGGACTTGACTGAGTACACATATACACCTGCCATAGATAGAACAGCAACTGCTGCCATAGAGAGAGAGAGAGAGAGAGAGAGAGAGAGAGAGAGAGTATTCGGAGAGATCCGTTACAGTTACAGAAACTGATACATAAGTTACCTAGAAATACCGAACTTACCCAGAGACTACAGCATCAGAAGTCAGACTAGCTCCGAGCTCCACTCAGCTAGAATATTATACACGGATATACTATTTCCAAGGACTTCACTTCAAGACTTGTATATATTTATTTCTTACTAATAGTATTCCTAGATTAACTAACCTGCGTTCAAGTTTGTATAAAACGTTCAATATAACCTACTTTTATATCTCCATATCCGTTTTTGTTGTTCATTATTTTGTGCGGTTTCTCACCCGGATCCACAACAATAACCATTAGTGGCGGCTCCTAATAGTGGTGACAAGGAATCGAAACTTATACTGAGTAAGAAAAACTACATTTTTGCAGCGGTACTCATAATAACAGTGATGAAGAGAAATTAGAACCATGTTGGTGTAAATGTTTTTTATTGGTATGAGTAAAATAACCCCATATATTCTTAAATATGGAAAAAATATTAGGGCAAGAGTTAAATATACAACAGTAACCCCAGCAGATCTCCAGAAACACGAGCAAATTTAATTGAACTAATTATAAAAAAGATACCAATTTCTTTCACTACTAATGCGGTAGCAACCGCTATAGATGAATTTATATACAATTAAACTGATGAATTTAAAAATTGCGCTTAAGATAGGTGCAGATTTACAGAAAGAACAGCGACCGAGAAGCACCAATTTCTAGAACCAGTCATGAACCTCGAGATGAATAGCAGGAGAATCTGACTAGATATGACAACATTATTCAATGCATGGGCCGATAGTTGATTTGTATACGCCCAAGATGGAATAAGGCGAGATAAATTCCTTGCTCGACATAGTGACCAACTATTTCTAGCAGTAGATTTAGCTATTGATTCAATATAGTCGTTCCACTTGAGGACCGGCTGAGAGAGTGAGGCCGAGGAAGCGCAGTGTAATGCTTACACAGAGACTAGCTTGATTCATGCTACAGGTGGGCAATAAAGACTGTTTATGGTGGTTGGCAAGTAGAAGCTTCGTTTTGGAGCATTAACTTACACGATCCATTTCTTAACCTAGTTCACCACAGATTGGAGGTCCTTCTCAAGATTAGCAGCGAGTTTATTTTTGTCCGCCTTGGCAAATATCAGACTGAGGCGGAAGTAACTGGTGATATCGTCAGCGTAAATGCCTACTTTGGGTTTGATCACACTAGGACAATCGTTGACAGATTCAGAATGATCGTCTGGCCTAGGATGGAACCCTGGGGTACATCTGCGTTCGTGTGATTTGGATCTAGAGGCATGCCCGTTCAAAATCCTCATTATGCCGTCTGATAGAATGATTGGATCAAACCATGGAAGCATCCAGTGGTACCATAGCCCTAGAGCTTGCGCAAAAAGCGGGCATGCCAGACACTATCAATGATTTGGAGGTATCCAGGGCAACAGCTCGATCTTTAGGATTATTATCGATGGCCTGGTATATGTACTCGGTCATGGTCTCTAGCAAATCAGCGGTAGACCTGGCAAAGCAGAGGCCATACTGTCTGCCCGAGAATAGTTTATGAGCGATGAGATTTTGAACAATTTCAGAATTATAACCTCGGGCACTTAGCCAAAAAATGATAGGAGGCTGATAGGTTCTCCTGAGTTCTTAAATACAGGACCTACAGAAAAGAACTTCCAGCAGGCAGGAAAACAGGAAGCAGAGAGGCAGTAATTATAAACTTTAGTGAGGACAGAGGAGAGTTGAAAGTCACATTTCTTTAAGAAAATTTCATCGTCTCCGCTAACCATATGTGGGTCAAGTTTTGAAATTATTTTAGAGATGAGAGAGTGGGTTATGTAAACATCTCCCAGTTATGCCTCTGTTCTAAGCGGGAACGCGGGTGCGAATACTCTAGTCAATTCAAATGTGGAGTTGGAGAAGAATCTGCAAACAAAGCACCGGGCTTGTCAGCTGTGGTTGTGAGCACATCAAATTTATTGATCAAAGGAGGGATGAATGATTTGCTAATATTCAGCAGACAATTTCTCGAGTGGCCAGTAGACTTTAGAGTAGAACATGCGGGAAGCTACACGCTGCTTCATTCTCTCAGCAAACAAACGTTTAGCCTCATTTAAGATCTTTTTACACTCATTACGAGCAGAGGCAAATTGGTGCCTATTATAGTCAGACGCGTGCCTCCGGTATAGCCGGAAGTAGTGATTCCTGTAGGCAATGGCTGCAGAGCATGTAGGAGAGAACATGTGAGACGAACGTGGTTTAGGACGGAACTTCTTGACAGAAGGTCAGCTTTCAACAGACAGGCTAAACACATTTTTCCCAAGAGACGTCACATATAAAATCGTAGGAACTTCCTGGGAGTAATGGATAGAAATATTAATGGAAGCAACAGCTCGGAGTTTCCAAGAGAGCAAAGCTACAACGCTTGGCAGGGGTCCGGAAGAGAGTTGAAGCAGAGATCTAGCAGAGAAGCGTGTCCTGTAGGTATACTGGGGAAGCGCTTCTGAAAACCAACCACTTGCATCAGAAATTGAGTAAGTGCAAAGTTCATAGCTTGAATGCCAGCATAAGCAGTGACAGATTTTTTTCAACCACTTCGCATGCTGGGCATTAAAATTACCGAACCGAATGTGTTAGCGAATGAGTGGAAGGAAAGAGCCTTATCTATATTGTCAGAGATACTGCCTATCAGAGAGCATTCGGGAGAGGATGGGAAACGATACAGAAAGAAAAGATAGGTAACTGAATTTAGAAGTAAAAGACGGAGGCACATGTATGAGTGGTCAAAGGATTCGAGAGAACTCACCCTAGCTAGAGGGAGGTGTTCTTCCTTAAGATGGAAAGGTACCCAAGAAGGGAGAAGTCAGAAGAATAGATTGAGGATTTAAGATTAGCTTTGAAAAGCGCTAGGATGTCAGGGGAATTTTTATGGCGGAAAGATTCCACACTGCATCAGGAAATGTTGAGTATTTTATGTTACTTAGCTGGTTTAGGTTTGTTACTTGAGATGCGATTGTTAATTTTTATGTTGTTGATGAGGAGAGGCCACTAGTGTCGCAGTCAATGACCGTCTGTGGCGACATGTGCAAGAAGGAAGCTGGCGCAGACTGTAGCATAGTGTGGGTATGAGTTGCTCACCAGAAGCGTTTTTAGGGACACCTATCCATGCGCGTCATAGCACTGGAAGAACGATGATATTATGCAACTGCTGATCAGAGCTGATCTCGACGCTACCGATGTGTTAGGGCTCTTAAATATAAGTCGAAAGTAGCAACCAGAAATATGTCAACCAGGTATCCTCAAAATGAAGAGACGATGTCACCGACCACACATATCATAGAAAAATTACGGGAGTACCAATATTGAGTTCTGAGAAAAGAAAGAGAACCTGAAACCACTTCCTAAACAGAGAAAAATGGAGAAGGTTCTACTCCGGTTTAATAAAATTCGGAGGAGAGTAAATCGTGCGATTGTAAGAACTATCTACGCTAATTGAAAAAAACAAACAAAACAATTATTTTAAAATTAAATTTACTAAGTTTGAACTTACTTAAGGTCAGGATATCACTTACTGGTTCAGTAGAGAACTTAGACCAGCCATAACAAACAAAACGAAATCGCAAACAGAGTCCAGAATTGAAGAGGCCTGTAAAATGAAAATGATGATACATTTCAAACAAGTTAATTTTTGCTTTGTTTTTTTTTTGGGCAAAAAACAAAACGCGCGGAGTAATTAAATTTAATCCTAGCTACCTTATATAAGAGTCACTTGCTTGAGATGTTGGGAAGTGGTTATTCTTTTAGGAAAAAGAAAGGTATATATATATCGAAAAATGAAATAAAAAATAAGAATATATAATTGTATCCCTATGCAAGAGAATATTTCTCACAAGTTAGAAAATTCACATATAAAACATACACACACACACACACACACACACATATATCTATATATATATGCATACATATGTATATATATATAACAATGAGTACATATATATATATATATATATATATATATATATATATATATATATATATAAACGTTCATCACAATCAACTAAACATTTTTATTTGTATATACCGTACAAAAGAACTAGCTAAATAATCACAGAATTCTTAAAGCTAAATTATTTTTATTCAGACGTTATTTAACCAAATTCATATTCCCTATCGAAGCTTTTAGAAATTAAATATATTAATGAATTCCTCAGTTTGGGAAGTCATTAAAAAATCAATAAATAGCGCAAAATTTATTTTGGAATAAAATAAACTAAAAAGATAATTACATTTAACATAAACTATTAACTTACAGCTAAATACTGGCATTCCACAAATTATCGATTTTTTTATATTTTAAATTTGCACTGTTTATTTGAATTGGGTAGATTAAGGATAGCACTTCTATTAATATGACGCGTGACTTTTACAGAAGAATTAAGATTTTAATATTTGAATTCATCCTTGTGCGAAAAAATGGATCAGTGTAGAAAATTCGAAGCGTTGAGGCCTAAACTGTGTCGTTAGAAAAATAATCTTGATTGGGTAACTTTGAATTGCGTAAAAATGGTGAAAATATCAAAGGCGGGAAAAGAAAGACCATCGAAATAAAATAAATAAATAATGAAGAAAAAACTGGGATAGAAGAAAAAAGGCATTAAAAAAACTTTGACATAGAGAAAACAACAGTTTAAACATCCGCGAGTGATTAGAAAGCGAAAAGCCATAAAAAAATATTTGGTAGCAAAGAAGACAAGAGGTTTTTATATGTTAAAAAGAAAACACGAATTCTGAGAGTAAGTTATGAAAGAAGGATAATTTTATTATTATTTTTTTTTACAAAGGTGTGATAGAAATATCGGGAGGGATAAGGAGATTGTTTTACAATAACTGAAAAAAAAAAAGAACACATGAAAATGGAAAAAAAGAATTAAAAATTTTGAGGCGTTTTAAGAAAGATGACAAATTACGACAAAAAGACCTGATGTGGACGCTCGGCTAACCCGATATATTCGGGAAAGACATTACAGTAAGGAAGAACTTGTATTGACAAAAGAAATACATTCATACGGACAGGAAACTAGTTCAGCATAAATAAAAATATAGAAAGGGGTGTAAGACAAGGTTATGTCTTCTTACCAGATTTTAGTGGATATCGGCTCGGAACGAGAAATCGGGGAGCCAAGTTCGAATTTCAGCCGAATTCATTGCAAATGCCATTGGGAAAGGTATTAATCCGTCTATTCCTTCAAGTTATGGGTTAAATAGCAGGACAGATTGGGTTCTATAGCCTTGGTCGGCAACTAGTCTACCGCAGAAAGCAATGGCAACGTACTGCGGGATAATCTTCTGCCCAGTCAGTCATGTCTCTTTCGAGACATGATCGCCCAAGCGTGTATCACGTATGGCACTTAACTGACTGACTAACACAGCGAAACAATTCTGAAAGCGCTAGAATTCCTCTCAGGATTCGTCATCGGCGGTCACACTCTGTGCAATATAAAATTCTTCTTCTTTTATGTGCCTTGTCCTTTCAGACAATCATGGCCGTCCACGTCTTCCTATACCTGGTGGCTCTTAGCACGCTTTCCCATGTAACGTCTCGCAGCCACCGTCCTGTCATCCACCTGCTCAGGCCCTCCAATTATGTTATTCGCTGCTTTTTTCTGTCTCTTTTTTCCTCTATCTCGCCTGTTAGTATTCCAAACTAGAAGCCAGATGTTCAGGGCATGTGAGCATTTCTTCTATTAAAATTGATCGAATGTTAGTGTGTATTTTCCACATTAGAAGCATGATGTTCAGGGAATGTGTGTATTTCCTATATTAGAATTGATAGAAGGGAAGTGTGTATTTTCGAAGCTAAATTCCTGATATTCTGGTAATGTTTCTAGTTCCCAAATTAGAATTACTGAAAGGACTGTGTGAGTGTATTTTTCTAAGTTAGAAACGTGATGTTCTGGGTATGTGTGCGTATTTCCCTAACTAGAATTTATGAAGTGGTGAATGGATGTATTTTTCAAACATAATGTCCATAATGTCCAGTGAACGCATTATGTCCAGTTCTTTTTAACACATAAAAACCTCTTGTCTTTCTTTGCCTAATGTCCAGTGAAAGCATAATGTCAAGTGAACGTTTACGTTTACGTAGCTAAATGTGTGATATCTGGGTATTGTGTTTATTTCAAAAATTAGAAGTGTTTAACCCGTTGATTGTATTTCGTTCTTTATTTAGAAGTGTGATGAAAGTGTGAAGACAGCTAAGTTTTATATTTGCCAAATTAGAATTGTGACCATTCAGGAATGTGTGTATTTCTCTAATTAGAACTGATGGTAGGGGAATCTCTGTATTTACCAAATTAAAAGATTGTTGTTCAGGAATTTGGGTATTTCACAAATTAGAATTGATGGAAAGGGAAGTGTATTTTCCAAAATAAATCGTGATGATCAGGGAATGTGTGTATTTCTCAAATTTTAATTAATTTTATTTTTCAATCTAAATCGTTATCGCCATTACATGTGTATTTTTCAAATTGAATTTGGTGAATAAAAGTATTTGTCTTTTCTTATCTCGAATCTGTACCTTTCCAAAATTAAAATCATGATACGCAGGCATGTGTTTATTTTGATCATTAGAAGAGATACGTCATGGAAATGTATTTCTTTCACAAATTATAACAGTGATGTTTCATGTGGGTATTTATTACCTAAACTGAAAGTATGATATCCGGGGATGTGACAACTTTCTAAAGTAGAAGTGTGATGCCTTTGCAATATGTTTATTTACCAAATTGGAATTTTCTTTTTCGCGAAATGTGTTTATTTCCCAAGTTAGACGTTTAATGTCTGGGAAGTGGAATCATTTTCCAAAGTAGAAGTATAATGTCGATGGAATGTGTTTATTTCTCAAATTATAACATTGATGTTTCGTGAATGTATTTTTATTCATATTAGAAGTGTGATGTTCGACTAATGTATTTATTTCTCAAGTATGTAGTTAAATGTTAAGGGAATGTCAATATTTCCCAAATTAGAAGAAGTGTGATATCCGGGTAAACTTTTTATTTCTTAAATTAGAAGTGTTGTTATTTTAAAGATTAGATGTGCAATATCGGAAGAACGATATTTCCAAATGTATTTCCACAATTATAATGTCAGCTGAATGTTTTTATCCATATTCGAAGTGTGATGCCTGGCTAAATTATTAATTTTTAAAATTAGCAATGCCAAGTTCGGGGAATGACAATATTTTCCAAATTAGAAGTGTGATGTTCACAATGTTTCTTACTTCCAAATTAGAAGAATTTACAGCAACACACACACACACACACACACACACACACACACACACACACACACACATATATATATATATATATATATATATATATATATTGTGTGTATTTTGGCAGCATTTTCAGATCTTCTACAGTGAACTAAAAAACATAAAACAGACACTCATCAATAATAATTTTCCCAACTACATAGTTGATGAACAAATACATTACTTTCTTAAAAAGCTTAACATGGAAAAAACAACACATGATACTAACCCAACCAATCCTAAACATATCACTCTCTTATACCGTAGCCAGATGCACTCCAATTACCAACTAGATGAAAACATCCTAAAAAAACTCATAAATACTAATATTTCTCCGACAGACTCTAACAAAAGAATTAAGTTCATTATATATTACACTAAATCCACTACATCTGTTGTCTTTTAACGACATCACCATCAAGTATATCAGACGGTATGAACGGATCCTACACAAAATTAATAGACAAAACTTGTCTATATTATTCAATGAAACCTGCATTAATATATATATATATATATATATCCAAGTGCAGTTACAAATTATCATCTACTACTAGGTTCAGAGGCTCATCCCTTGCTCCCTGTTTAGGATGTGGTTTCCGGCTTTATCCTTTCCAATCTTTTCACTAGTACGTAGCCCCCTGCACATATTGGCGAAATATGTGTGAGAAGTAAGTGGGGTAGAAAATTGGGAATCAGAGTTGGAAGTTGGAAGTTAGAATTTGAACAAAAGCAGGAAAGAGAAAGAGGAGCGAGGTGATTAATGGACATGTTGAAAATTTTAGAGAAAGATTTAGCCGTAGATGATAAGGTATGGTTCTTTACAGGCTTTTATGGCCAGTCCTTTGGCATTAACAAAGATAAAAAAGTAAAGAAATGTTTATGGGGTGGGAGGGAATAGGAGAGGATGGGTTAAAAATGGATAGTAATTGGTAGTGGATAAACATATCTGCACTGGTGTTTACACCAGGAGACGAAAGTCTTTTGGTGTAAACATCAGTGCCCAGTTTTAAATTTTCATATGTTTTATCCCACTTTATCAAAACTTAAAAGTATATATATATATATATATATATATATATATATATATATATATATATATATAAAGTATGGGTGAGTTCTCTACCCATCTTTAGACAGAGGGTCATGTCACCTAAAGGTTGATATACGGTGCATCTGTGTTCATGAGCAGGTTTAAAGGGGCATGTGTCGAAAGGAAAGTTTGAAGGAAAAGTTATCCAGTGTCTAGCTATTCCGGAGCATAAACAATCAGTGATAGGTTGAGCTGACTGGGTTATGCGAGCTAAAGCATTTCTAACTTGATCAAAACCATGTGACATATTGTGCAAATGTGGCTGTGAAGCATGTACCTTTTACACATTCATCAATCTAGGTATCATTTTGAGTGTATTGAATTTTGTAATATTTGTGGACCAGCGTTACTTTATTCGCAGGTTGCCCTCCCATTTAATAATAATAATAATAATAATAATAATAATAATAATAATAATTATTATTATTATTATTATTATTATTATTATTATTATTATTATTACCAAACACGCATACTGAAAAATTGTATTAATCCGAAATGCAGTTTCTGTGATAACTATTCAGAAATAACCGGAAATAATGTATCAACAACTTTTAAGGGAAGGAAAAAGGAGGGAACTGGTATAAACATCGCCCAAACCGGTTACAGAAGTAGGATCTGTTACAATTTTATAGGACTTTACAATACACACAAACAGAACAACCAAAGCTATATACCCAAAAACCGAATATGCTTTCTTACTGATATAGCACCGTATTCCGATTGTAATACATCTCTAAAGATCTTTAAAAAATATCAAAATACAAGGAACTTGAAGTGGAAATAGAAATCGGTCATATCTTAGCATCAATAATTCTAGTTTGAGTTGGAGATTTCGGATTTATTAGAAAAGGATTCAAAATATTATGTAAGAGATTACTGGTAGACCACAACTTAAAGAAATATAAAAATGTACAGATAGGTACAACTCACAAATGACGAAGAAGTTTATAAATGGGAAATATGTATAATGACGAAGCAGGCAAAAATAAAGAGCTACCAAAATCTGGCACATCAGATCAAAGAAATATGCCTAGAAGTCATTTCTTTTTTGGTTAGTGTACTCTGAACTGATGATGGATATCGGCTTGGAATCATAAATTAGAGACCTGAGTTCGAAATCTTGTTGAATTTAATGCGTTCACATACGCGAAAAACCCATTAGAAAGGTATTAATCCATCTCTTCTCCTTCCCGCTATAGGTTGAATAGCAATTGAGTTCTATATCCTTAGTTGGTAACCAATCTAGCGTAGAAAGAAATGCCAACTTATTGCTGAAAAATTCTTCTGCCTAGTCATTCATGTATTAAGAGAGATATGTTCGTCCAAAAGTGTATTACGTATCTGACAGTACTCTGGAATATTTACAGGAAACATTCTAATAAACAGGACACCTTGGAAATACTTTGCATCATTCGAAGAGCACATCTACCAGCGCTGCTTGAAACAGTTCCTGTGACGAGGAAGGTTCTACGTCCCTAAGCTGTGGGTACAGAGCGGAGATTTTATTATTATCTTCGTATGTTATATATCGCCGTATGACGACAAAACAACAAACACGCATATATAAAAATATAAGGTTATATTTTTATTAATGACGACGAACTGTGTGGAATAGAGAACGGGAGGGTGAGGGCGCATATAGAATGGCTGACGGGAGTGTAGTCTGCCTGTGTTGTCTCTCTCTGCTTCCACCGGCCGCTCTCTGCTACTGGCGAATCCGTGTGTCGAGGTCTTTATATAGTCCTCTAGAACCGGGACTTTCCTTCCGGTTTTTGCCTCGCCCACGCAACGCCACGTAATTCTAAGAGGCACCTGATCTGTTTCGCCTCTGTAGCCATTTCCGCCGCTGTCGGAAATAAGGTCAAAACGACATCCGCTCCGGCTTCGACAGGATGTATTTCACAAACACCTGTCTTGTCGCTTCGCCGCCCCCTTCACCGATGGAAAACACCATCGCTTGCATCACTTCCTCGGGTGGGGCCAGATTGTTATATTACACTTCTTTATACACCATGTCCTTTCAGGGCAAAGGCTATCATGTACACCAACTTATCCCAATCACCTGTCGCTCTTAATAATTTTTCTCACGGTATCTCTCTCAAACCTTGCTTCACCATCAGTTAATTCCCACATTGTTTTTCCTGATTCGCTTTCCGTCTATCCAACCTGTAAGTATCAAATTCTTCGAGCCTTCCGTCCTCAGTATGTGTTTAAAATACTTCAGATGTTTTTTTTCTTGATGCCAAATATAAGTTTCCTTTTCGTCTGCATCCTCTCCAAAACCTTGTCGTTCTTCACATGTTCGTTCTATTTTATTCTCAGGATCTTTCTGTAGAATAAATTTCTGTTGCTACGACACTCTCTGTTATCTTTGAGGAGATTTTCTAGCATTCGTTGTATTATAGGCCTACAGATATCACATAACAGGCACTCAACCGAAATATTTAAAAGTCGGAGTGAATATCAAATCAAATAAAATTTTTTATCAAACTCATACATGCTCTCCTAAAACAGGATTAAAAATAAGTTTCTCAGGGACGTAAAATAAGATGGTAAAATGTAGGCAAAAAAAAAATTTTTCAAAACAAAAAATCTCTTAAATTAGTTATTTTCCGTTACAATAAAACTTAACGTAAATTTAAATGGGTGAGAATCTTAGAATCTATTGACATAGTACGATGGAGATATTAAATATAAGAATTTAATTCTAGCATCAACACCCAATAAACAAGTCTCGGAGACAATTGCTTAAATATCTGAAAAACTATAGAGATCACATTATTATCAAAATATATATATATATATATATATATATATATATATATATATATATATATATATATATATATTGAGAAGAGCGATTAAGATTTGGGAAGACATGTTTTTCTGTTATATCTAGAGATGACCAGTACAAAACTTTCGTAGAAAAAGGTTTTAAAAATTGATTATCACTACTATTGTAATTGTATTTGCTGGCAAACCGTAATAATATTTTGATAAATAATATGTTGGCCTGCATAAATCCGTATATAAAGCTTAATAGACATTATTTTTTATCGGTTAGAATGTGAAAATAAATGCACTTATTGAAAACTAAGGAAAAGAATTATCTTGCAGATGCCTTTTGCATATATCTCTTATAGATATATGCAAAAGACAACTGCAGGCGAAATAATGTAAAACTAAAAAAAATATTTTTCATGTTTTAGGCTACTGCCAAAAACACCTGGTGCTGCAATATATATATATATATATATATATATATATATATATATATAATGAAGATAGAATAAGATACATCTTGTGCATATTTACGCGTGTTTTCACATATAATACCAGGCAATATGGTACACATATGTATATATTCATTTTTCATCACATATCAAATGTTTATTAAATACAACTGACAAAGTAATTCGGTTAAGTATTTTACTTAATTTTTTTTTGTGTTCGTATAATTTTTTCTTTTAATAGACTGAAGTGATGTAGAAATTCTCCAAATATTTTCTATTCCTAAGTAATCTTGGCTATACGTTTAGCCATTATCAAGGATGACTTTCTCTACACTTCTAGCATAATATATGGATCGTTTTATCTGTATCTAGAGTTATTTGAATGTTTTTCTTTTACAAAAATGTCAGTACATTATGGCAGTGTTCATAGTTGATATTATTGAAGGTTGTTTTTTTATTATTAATGCATGCATGCACGAACGTGTGTAAATTGATAGTAGAAAATATGATACTATATGACAAATTTGTTGGAGACCTACAACACATGGTATATTGTAGAAAGCCATTATCGCCGACATTCTTAACTGAAATGAAACAAAAAAGAAGAATGTGAAAGACCTGTGTACATCGGCTTGTAACAGTCAGTTAGTTAAGTGCCATACGTGATACACGCTTGGGTGATCATGTCTCGAAAGAGACATGACTGACTAGGCAGAAGATTATCTACAATATACCATGTGTTGTAGGTCTCCAACAAGTTTGTCATATACTATCATATTTTCTACTATCGATTTACACACGTTCGTGTGATGTTTTCTTCTCGCTACCGGTGTGCACAGTGAGTGCCAAATTTCCTCACTAATTATTCTAAAAACGAGATCAGGGTTATCTCAGATCTCTTCTTCATCTATGCGGAAATTGCCTAACATATGCAGTCACATAGAATAAGCCAACTGTTGCAAACTTTCTTAAATAGTAGGTTGCCATTGCATTCATCATTTCGAACACTGATTTTCAATGGAGGTAACATATTCCTAATTGGAAGAGTGACACATAGCAATCATCCTCCTTGTCTAGCTTTCAAAATTTGGAGTTGTGCTGATGGATACTAATCATAGCAAGAGACTAGAAAGAAAATTTTGTCTAGCTGCACTGAAAAAAAAAACAACAATATATTTGCATTTTATTAAAATAACAACAATATTATCTTCTTAAATTATACGGGGGTCATTTATCATAATCAGATATATTTTTTATATTTATCAATCATCGACACACGCATAAATATTCTTATTGACTGAAAACAACCAACAAAAAAAGCAGATATAGGTTTTGTTTCCCTTTGCGTCGTGGGGAGAATGACTTGTCAGCGTTTCGTTTTATTTTCTACGGATCTTTATGTTGTTTTTGAAAACATAGGGGAATGATTTTCCGTTGGTTACTCTAAGTTTTGGCATTAAGATATTTCCTTCCCTTCGACTGGTTGTAAACCAATGTCTAGAGAGTCCTGGCTACTCTATGTTTTCATCCATAACTAGCGCGAGAAGTGAGAGATTCATGACTTTCGCAATGGTATTTGTGCTGAAGTAATCGAAACATAGCGCTCTATTTGAACTCAGTCGCCTATTCCACGCTGTATTGAACTCAGTCGCTTATTACACATTAAACTGTATATTCTCCCGCCATTAGGATTCAAATACAAGCAATCAAACAAGCAAACATAAAACAAAAAAAAAAGAAAATTTCTCAATCCACAAGCGTAAAAACAATAAGCAAATATAAACACAAAACAAAACTTTGTTATGATATATACTTTAAAAGAAACCTAAAATGAAAATAAATCTGAGCATTATAACAATGCCATTTTAGCGTCAGTGTAATCATTGAAACCCCTGTGCATCTAATTGTTTTTGATATTTGATCTGACAGATAATGTGATTTTTGATTTATGGGAAACTGGATATAAAATAAAATTCGGAAAGGAAACAAAAAAGCTATCGATTTCAGATGGTCAGAGTCTTAATAAAAAGAAACGACTTCTTAATAAGAAGCGAGAAATAGGCAAAAAGAACAAGGAAGAGAAAGCGTATTACAAATAAATTAAGATAATGGAAAATAAACAAGGTCATTTTGCTGTCAATATCCCTGCGCAAAGACATAAAAGAAATAAATGAGACGCAGGGAATATTTTTCCCTCTCTAAGTTATCTCATTTATTTCCCGTTTGGCTTGGCAGCAAACATTCATACAAGCATGCATATAAAGTATCATACATATATGAATATAGTTGTATGTATACACAGGTTAGGAAACTAGCTGCTTAAATGATCAATTGCATCATCACAGCTTTGTGTATGTTTACACTGAAAAAAAAATGGTATATAAAATTGTTTATGAAAAATCTACCCGGGTAAAATATATTATTTGCCGGTTAGCTGGCGGATCTTTATTATAGCCAATATTTCGATTTCCGATGGGTACACCACATGTGCCTTGCTAAAGATATCTTAGGAAGTCAAAAAGCTTTAAGAAGAAATCTCTTAAATATAAGGAGATAAATGAATGTTTAAAACATAATTCAAGTAAAAATAAAGAGAGAGAGATACGGAATAAAGTCATTCAAGTGGAAAATTTGTCGAGGCTGGAGATTATTTTATCACTCGATACAAGACCCAATAACCAACTAACGTAGATCGGTATCGAATGAGATTGATAAGATGTACAAAATGAGAGTAAGTGATGTATACGTAGGATAGATATCAATTATGCGAAGACATGAAGGTGTTAATAGTGATATATGAGGTGTACTTCCTCTGTTATAATAAAATACGAACTGTATGAAGAGGAATCAACTCAGCTTATGTGGAGCAGCCGGTCTTAGGATTGAAGGTTTTGTACTTGTCGAACGAAATAATGAAGATTGTCTGAACATCTGTCTTGAAACTTTAGTCTGTGTGAGATTAGTTTAAAAATGATTAATAACGCACAATACCTTGCTCAATGATGTGCATTGTGGTGCATTGGATATCGGCTCGGAACGAGAAATTGGGGAGCCGAGTTCGAATTCCAGCTGAATTCATTGCATTCACTTACGCGCAAATACCCTTGTGAAAGGTATTAATCCGTCTCTTCCTTCCAGTTATGGGTTAAATAGCAGAACAGATTGGGTTCTATAGCCTTGGTCAGCAACCAGTCTACCGCAGAAAGCAATGGCAACGTACTGCGGGATAATCTTCTGCCCAGTCAGTCATGTCTATTTCGAGACATGATCGCCCAAGCGTGTATCACGTATGGCATTTGACTGACTGACATTGCTCAGGCTGGAAAGATCTGGTAGCTGGTATGGCAACAATATTTCCATTTTTGTCTGATCTGAGCAGAATAATACTTTTTTAAGATGTATTTGTAAATTAAAATTTTACCAGCGTTGCAAACTACGGGCAGGCTTACGACTTTCATATGAGGTCACGAATGAGTTTGAGTCCCAATGAAACCGTATTGAGAGTACAATCTTTCATCTTGCCTGAAGAAGATTTTTCTCATTGGGGATGAAAGGTTAATGTTACAAGCCATTCTTCCCTTAAATAAATGCTAGAGTAAAAACAGAGTGAAAAGCAACTACCAAGCTGATCATCTAAATCTTTCGAAGTATAGCCACGAAATATATCATCATCTGTAAACTTACATATGTTCTATAGGTTGTCTGGATCAGAAAATAATTAATCGCCCACAAAGCCGTGTAAATGATTCAGAACCATGAGATTTATTCATTGTTTAATTTGTTTTTTATGTTTTTCTTTTTAATTTCAGGATCTGCTTAAGAATGATAAAACATTACAAGCTTAATTTTGGAGATAGACTGGGGAAACTATCTGGTGTATGTGAAATGGAACATCCTAGATGTAATTGCTTGAACTGGTGGAACTAAGAAATATAGCTTGCCTGAACACTTCTGAAATAGAGAAGTGCGAGGCTAGTCATGTTTTATCTGTGAAAAAGAGGTTTTAGAATGGAAAATAATGTATCATCTAAATATTCATGTAAATGTGTTTGAAACATGATTCATTGATTAATTTGGTTTTCATGGCCTATCGACTCCTTGTGCACAAAAAAGCTGAAACATACTTTGGATTGCTGAACCATATGAAAATTAGACAATGATGATTGGGCAGTCCTAGTCTAAATATGGCAACAATGCTCTATTTGTGGTTTTATCTGACTTTTGTAAAGATGGAGCATGGTAGATGATGTCATATACTTTCTGGAAGGCTACAAGGAACTGACCATGTGTTCCACGAAGCCTGAAGTGAAATTGAAGGTAAGGAGCTTTACTGAGAGTATAATCGTTCATTATGACTGGAGTAAACCAAGTGTCTGCCCTGAAATATGGAAACGTTAGTTATTCGGATTTTAGAAAATTTAAAACATATTTCTAGCATACTATACAGCAATCATTCTAAAAAGAAATAGACCTCATAGCATATTATCCTAGGGTCAGATGCGAATAAAATAATCCTTTGGAGATATAAAAATCAATCACATAAGAAGTAAATAAATAAATAATTACTTAAATTAACAAACTATACAGATGTAAAAATAAAAATCAACAGCGAACATTAATAAATAAAATAAAAATACCCTAATCAATGTTAAATAATGAGAAAAACTTAAAAGTTAATAAACTACCCTGCAAAGAATCTCGAAACTAGCCACAATTTCGCCCATAGAAATCTCTACTCAATAAACATTAGAATAATTGAAAATTTAACTGACAATCGGGAGTATCTAACATAGATATCCATAACGCTGCATTGACCAGCATATATAAATAGACGAGCTCCAGCAATACAGGGTTATGGTCTAAAAATGAAACAAAGGCTTGGCGATGCTCAAGTAAATGAGAAAGTTTTCCACATTATTCCTATTAAAGCTCCATCTACATTTACGCCAAAATACGTGCTTGACAAAATATCTTTTTATTAGCAAAACACTGAAAAAAAAAAAAACTTGCCATGAGGTATAATCACAACTCAAAAGCATAAGTAATTTAATTCAACCTCAACAGAATGCAGAAAAACCTGGACAGCCGTTTCGTCCTATATCTGGGACTCAACAGTAGTGCGCATCCACTACCAGGAATTGAAACCCAGACTGGTACGTTATTAAACAAACGTCATACCAGCTGTACAAAGGAACCAAATGACGCAGAGTTAACGAATTAAACTCAATATAGCGCCGCTCATTCACATATTCCGTGGGGGAACTTTGCTGAGCTCCTTTAACCATAGGACTGTGCCTCCCAGAACCACGACTACTATCACCAAGTCGCTCACACTGGAGCATTAGAAAACAGTTCAAGCAACGATATCATCATCTTTCATTTATCCATCACACACAAATGGTTCATAGGGCAGCAACCTTTTGTTGCTGTTTCTGTAAGAAACTGTTTTTACGAGGCAGGGTTGTTAGCCCTGCACGCAACCCCCAAACCTGGAGGACCAGTTGACCATTCTTGGTCCTTACGTTTACAGCACCTGGCATTTTCAAATGGTCACCCATTTAAGTACTGATCAGGCTCAATGTTGCCTAACTTCGGTGATCAGACGGAAACCGGTGTCTTTAAAACGATATACCCGTAGAGCAAGCAACGATATACAGATGAGAAATTGTAGGAGGATTTGAAATGCGCACTGCTGATGAGTCCCAAATATAGGACGTAACGGCCGTTCAGTGCTTATTGCATTCTGTTTAGGTCGAATAAAACTCGATTAATTACTTAATATTTCAAATCCTCCTACAATTTCCCATCTATATATACATACATACATACATACATACATACAAGTATATATATATATATATATATATATATATATATATATATATACAGTAAGGTGAATTGATAAACATACATATGAGTGTGTACATATGTATAGTATTATTATAAAGGTGTTAAAATAACAGTGCTCAATGTAGCATGCATACAAACAGAACATTTTACATGTATATTAATAAATATACATATTGTCTTACATTAATTGCACAATATATATATTTAGAACGATATATATATATATTTTTTTTATTCAGATACTTTAATCCAAGCGGAAAAAGCAGGAAGGTAAATTCCAAATAACGATCCTAATTAATATTAAAATTTTATTTTAATATTAAAAAATGATACAGGAAGAGAGCTCCATGTAATAAAATATTACAGAGCAAATATAAATTAAATAGGATTGGTTCAAGGATGTTGAATGACCATTTCGATATGGAATCCCCACAGGGGATAACACATCACCTCACCAACAAAAAAATCCTTTCTGAAACTGGAGAAAAAAATCAGTCTATTTTTGCTTTTTAAATAGATTTGCCAAAAAATTAAAAAGAAAGAAAAAGAAAAAGAAAAAGATAAAATAAAATAAAATAAAATAAACAAGAAAAGAAAAATTGGCATCGTCTGGGTTCGCAAAAAAGGAAAGAGAATTGTAACATAAAAGGAACAGATGGCGTGTTGAATTGATATTAGGTTAAGCAAAACGGAAAAAAGGTGGGAGGTAAGAGTGACAAAGGAAGAGAGGGGAAAAAAAAAAGGAAAGAAAAAAATATATATATTACAGACGCTGGACATATTCAAAAACCTAACTTCCCAAAAACGTTGAAGTATTAGAAAAAGGCCTTTTACTTAAAAAGGTATAATTATTTTTAAAGAGAATAAAAAGTTATAGGATTTTAAAAAAATTAAAAATTAGTTCATTTAATTTAAACTAAATAAAGATACTGCTAGGTATAAAAAAATATATATATATATTTTCATTTACAATTATACATACATATAGGTGTACACACATACACACACAATTCTTCAATTATGAATACATATATACATACATACATACACACATACATTCAATTACATACACACACTTACGTATATACACATACATGCGCATGTACACTCATATATGTACACACATATATACAAAAAATCCACACACACAATATATATGTATTCACACACATATGTATACATATACACACATACACACACACATACATATACATATACATTATACATATGCATACATACACACATACATATAAAAATATATAAAAATTTAATGAATATTATGAAGGGAAATATAAGTAGAGCATTTAAATAGCTAAAATGTTTTAACACATATAAATACATATATACACACATACATATATACATATATACACACATATATACAAATATGCACACACACACAAACATACACATATATATAAAAATTATAAAAAGAAAAATTTAAAATTTAAAAAATTAAAATTTAAAAATTTAAAATTTAAAATCCGCCCTATGACGGCACTTATTTGTGAATTCCTTTCTAAGATTCAAAAGTAAGTCCTGATGAAGATACTTCAAAATCAGAATCTTCTTCAAAAGACATAGACGGCACCTATCACGAAAATTTTTAGGGGTACAAGCCGAGCCTATTAGTTTCCAGCTCATTATACTGTCTTGCTCTTCCTCCTTCATTTTCCAGAATCTACATGATAGTGCCGTCTGGAATCTTTGGTTAGGGTTCGAAAACGAGTACCTGTGGTTGTAAAGTCTCTGTTTGAAAGAGCCCGCGGAAATACCAATATAAGTCCGGTAATTGTCTTTGTTGTTAGATGGAGAAATACGGGCTTCATAAATTACTTGGGTGGATTTACATTTGCCCTGCACCGGGCAGGTATCCACAGAATTACAATTGCATTTATCAACAATTCCAGATTTGACGTCGATATATATATATATATATATATATATAGATAGATAGAGAGAGAGAGAGAGAGAGAGAGAGAGAGAGAGATAGAATATCACCTATGTAAATTTTTGTCGATGTATGTGCATATGTGCATTTTAATATGATTCTCAGTTTGTTTTTGTGTAATTATTTATATTGTGAATTTAAGAATATTTCTCGGTTTTTCAAACATGGGTCTTCTTTAAATTAAATTAATATACACCACAAATTACAACAGAATGCTCACAGTACTACAATTTATCTGATTATGACGTTAAAGTTCAAAAGTTATCAAACTTTATGAGATGTAATTGTCATGAGATGTAATAGTTATCCAAATTGTGTTGAGAAGCATAATACACAAATCAGTTAGACTAAGAACTTCTTCGTTTTATGTTTGCTGCACAACCTGAATTTTGAAAATCCGTTTAATGATTAAGTATTGACAGCTGTTGAGACATTAAAACCGAAAAGTCTTTGGTTGGGTTTAACTTTTATTTTTATCTCAATTACCAATGTTTCAGTTATAACTTCCTAAAGCTGATTTACTCCTGTTTACTATATATATATATATATATATATATATATTCTATAGCCCTGAGGTAGAATCGTCGACTGATATCACTTCAGTCGTGTTTCAATAATGGCTAGACGCAATCGGATGTCTAATCGTACTGATGAGCTGCGATTCAGTGAAACAGACTGTACATATATATATATATATATATATATATATATATATATATATATATATATATATATATGATAAAAATGAAAAAATATGTTTAAGAAGAAATATCTGGAAAAATACAGCCCTCTAATGTTATGCATATTACACAACTCTCAGTAACTCGAAGTTGCTTGGATCTATCAAATTTTAAACGATAAATTTAAACGTCAAGTACAAATTCGCAACATGCTTCATTGGAATTAATGGATTTATTTAAAATAACATAGCCTAAAATTATCATACAATAAATAAATTTCGTCCATAAATTAAATTAATTTTCATTTAAGTCCAATAAAACTATTTACTTTTTTCCATAATATATGTTGAATCATGGCTAATGGAATTTATCTAAAAATCCGGAAGAAAATAAAATAAAGAATGTACACAATTGTTTTATCAAGGAGACTAGTAGAGATCATCTGAATGCAATCGAAAAATATGGTCACATTTGAATATGAAATTATGTGAACACTATGACATCAAAAAAACTTATGTGAAACAATTAAAATCATTAGGGCGAAATTTTAAACTACTGAAGCAAACCACATAACGAAAAAATGAATAATAGACTGATGGCAGTTATTGAGAATAAAGGTGACTAAAATATGATGATGTAAATAGTAGACAACCGCACGTGTTTCCTCGGTAAATCTAACGTGCACATTTCTCTACTTGATATTTTCTTTACTTTCACTCATATCCTGCTCTGTAGTTCTGTCCTCTTGGTTTCTTGGTGTCGCATTCTATCAGCAAATAGTGGTTTTCATTCTTTGATGATACATTTGCACTCATTACAAGCAATGACGTCTGTTACAATCGTGTCGGTTTGTTATAACCTGAAGAAGTTATTTCTATAGACTATATCGATATATAAACTCAAGTGTTGCAACATTGGAAAATTCGATAGAGTCTCTTAAAACTGATTCATAGTGACGTACCCGAAAATATTTCCCCTCATAACACATATTGCACATTTGTAAATCTACCAATTATCTGTACATTGAATATTGTTTCAATATCTAGTTTGGGGCTCTTGCTGTACATCTCAAGATTATTGACAAAATTCAAAGAGAGTTCTGTAATATAAACGATCCTGATCTGGTATCTCGATTTCACTGCTTTTCTTCAACCTGACGTGAATTTGCTCTGTCTTTTCTACAAATAATTTAATCACAAATGACCTGATGAATATTTTCCTTGGTATCTCGACTTCATGAATTTAAACATGCTCCAAGATTGGTAACTAGGTCCCACAAACTTAATTTTGAACGAGCTAAAGGCAACCACAATTTCTACTCTAACAGTTTCTTTTCTCGCATTTCCTGCCTGTGGAAGACCCTTTTGATTTCTTCTTTGTCCGATGAATAAAATCTTTAAAAAATTAAATGCAACATTAATTGCAATTTTCTGAAATGTTTAACCCGGTTTCTATATTGTCCTTTCCTGAATCCTTCCCATTAAATTATTCTTGTTTGCTTGCTTTTATTTGTAACCACTACGTTCTAGTGTCGATACCACTTTACTTAAATTGAACTGATTAAAGAAAGCTCCAATGAATTATCATAAGTCTATTAATTATTCTATTGTTAATTTATTATATAGTTATTAGAGTAAAAAGTAATTTTGGACTTTCGCATAAAACTATATAATAAACTTAATGACTTTAATAAAAACTTGCTGAAACCATGTAAAAAGATTGACGTCTAAATTTTCGAAAATTTGAAAAACTTTTCAGAGCAAATTAGACTTATTTAATTCACTTGTAGTACAGTGGATATCGGCCCGGAACGAGAAATACCCTTGGGAAAGGTATTAATCCGTCTC
>JBBBDQ010028377.1:227500-337500 GCA_037127315.1 Ascarosepion bandense | reverse complement strand
ATATATATATTATTCGAAGTAGCTAAGTGGCTTTGGCAATCTAATTGGGTAGGACAATCTAGCAAGTAGCCGTAATGGACTGTCACTCGTCGTAGTCGTATGCAGTATGCTTATGCGTAGGGTTATGCAATAGGCGTAGTCAATAGGCGTTCCAATAGGCGCAGTCCTAGGTGTCCTCGCCTTAGTCTGTATTTATGGCTGACACCAGCCAATCATACTACTGTGAAGGGGAACTAAAGTCTATGCATAGTCATTACATCACTGATTAAACCAAACTGATAAATATTTATACTGGACATAAAACTACATGCCTATCTAGACGTTACACCTATTTAGACTCAATTAAAAAAACACAATATCTTATCAAGTTCATCAGCGAGATACTAGTAGAATATACATGATTAATAGTCTCATCCACATGTAAAAAAAAGGGAAAAATAATGGAAGCATAAATAATAAAAAAGAAAAAACAACAAAAATTAACATTAATTATCAACACGTCTATAACATGCTGACTGTGTTCGGAAAATAAAACATTCCTATAACTTCAGATACACGCATAAAAACACATATTCTGTTAAAAATAAAGATACAATGTAAAATTTGTCCTTGATAATCGCTAAAAAATAGCCTAAAACGCTCTGATATATGGTAATTTTCAACAGTTTTATATACGTTAATTACAGAAAATAAATTATATATATAAAATAAATTAAATGAAACACTTATTCCCATTACTTTCACTCTTCTTTAACAAAATTCTTCTTTAACAAAATTCCATATATACATACATATATATATATATGTATATATATATATACTCATCTGCATATATATATATATATTCGAAGGTTTCTTACCTTGTATATTATTCAAAACTGATGATTGTAAGTTATTGATAAATGCTTTTCCAAGAGTGTATATATATATATATATATATATATATATATATATATATATATATATATATATCAATGTATGCACATATGTAGTATGGAGTTTCAAATCATGTGAACTTACCAGAACAGTGGTGTGGGATATCAGCATTGGGCACCATAGCACCATGACAGCGAGATTTACTTTCAGCAAGATGGAGCATCTCCCCACTACCATCGAGATGTACGAGCTCACCTCGTTGCAGCTTTTCCAGACACATGAATTGGAACAAGGTTTACTATTGAATACCCTGCGCGTTCCCCAGACCTCACGTCCATGGACTTAATTTTGTGGAGATATCTCAAAGACAAAATCTATTTCACCAAATCAAGAACTATTGGTAAATGGAAATTGGAAATTGAAAGACAATGTCGCGAAACCTGTTGTGGCGGACAGACATAATCTCGCTGCTGACCTTGAGCGGGATCTACACTCTGTGGTGAACTGAGGCAAGAAGTGGCTTGTCAACTTCAATTCATCTAAGACCAAGCTGTTGTCTGTCAACCATCACAGGCAACCTCTCCTGCCTCCCATAAGCATGGACCAAGTGATTCTCCCTGAGAGTAATACACTATGCCTCCTCGGACTTACCCTGTCCTCAGACCTCAAATGGAACCACTATATTGAATCCATAGCAAAATCTACTGCTAAGAAGGTTGGGTCGCTATGTCGATCCGGGATGTTTTTTCCACCTGAATCCATCCTGCATATATACAAGTCAACCATCCATCCGTGCATGGAGTACTGCTGCCATTTATGGTCAGGTGCCCCTGCCGTTCTCCTCAGTGTTCTTGACAAGCTCCAAAGGAGAGTCTGTAATGTGATAGGTACTGATCTGGCGACTCGACTGCAGCCACTTCCCCATCGTCGAAATGTGGCTTCCCTTTGTCTGTTCTATAAATACTTTCATGGCTTCTGCTCGGACGAACTTAAGTCACTGATGCCTCCTCAACAGGTGTTTACTCGTGCAACCAGACTGGCAACTGGGTCTCACCCATTTACAGTCAGGTTAGCCAAATGCAGACAACAATTCTACTCCTGCAGCTTCTTCCCTCGCACTTCCCGCCTGTGGAACTCGCTCCCGTATTCTTGCTTTCCTGACGGCTACAACCTCCAGAAATTTAAATGCAAAGTCAATACTCATCTACTAACCACTGGCCTCTCGCTTTCTCCCCACCCCTGTATAACCTTCCCTTTCTCTCCACCTATGTATCTGTCATCGCACCTGCTTTATATTGTTCCTTTCTAATTAGTTGTACTCCTCACTCTTTTCTAATTAATCTTTTTACATTTATGTAACCCCCTGCACATCAGTGGCGTTTCCGCCTTGCTCGGGGTGAAATGATTAAAAAAAATATTTCCTAATGACCTTTTTCGTGTCGTTTGTGAATCCCTTGGTGCGCGTTATCAGCGTTGTCTGGACAAAATGGTCACCAATCTGAACATTTACGAACGATTCTTCAATTACATTTTTTCCGTATTCGAAGCTATTCTATTTCACTTCATGTTCATAAATAAAGGTTTTCTCGTCATTGAAAGTGTGAGTACATCTTTTGAGAAAACCTGTATTAGTGATGAGCGTAACGGTTTTTTACATGTTTATAATTTTTGGGGTATATCGTATATTTTAAGCTTTATATAGTATGATATAATGTACAACTCGTGTTTTAACAAATCTATGTTTGGTTAAATAAGAAAAATATTAACCACATTAGAGGTAAAGTTAATAAAGGTTTAGTTTATACTATATCCAGCAAGCGTTCACAGAGCAGTTACCTCCTGTAGTTTATTCCTTTTTCAATGAGTGCTTTCCTGAATGCTGTATGAAACAAAAGCATCATCTTGAGTAGTAATAAATTGTTCTAATTGGATCAGCGAAAATGAAAATTCAATATTATCTGATCTGATTAATAAAAGATATTGTAGCGAAACACGAATTACAAAAACTAGATAAAAATGATGATTAAGAAAACCATCACCAGACATAAAAATGGTGTTGGAAAACCATTCAATATCAATACGTCTCTATAACAATGAAAGCTGGAAGAACAGATTCATAACAAGCGTTTTTACAGACGCCTGCTGAGACCGCCATGAAGTGAACATATTTGAAACAAAGAAGTATTTTAATTAAGTCAAGTTGTAGAGTAGTATCAGAAAAAAAGATATTTGAAAACTCTGGGACAAATAATAAGAACGAATTGGAAATTTCAGTACATATGTTTAGAAGAAATTAAGGTTAGTTGGGAAATTTTCTTTTCCTCGCACTTGTGGATCTCTCTTCCGGCTCAATGTTTTCTAGCGAATATTGATCTTACAAAGTCTAAATGCAGTATTAATCAGTATCTACTATAAGTTTGATTACTCTTCTCTTATTCTCACACTTTCATAATATTCCTCATTATTCCCATTCTTTTACACACAGAAAATCTTAATGACTTTAATTCCTTGCATGGAGTGAAATGATTTAAAAGAATACCTGAAAAGTTCATAAAATTGTTTGTTGTGTAGCTGGTATACAGCGATATAAATTACATTGCATAATAAAATTTCAAATATTGATCAAAGTTTACATGAACTTGTGGAGAGCTGTGACTTTCGACGTCCTGAAAGGAAACCTAATATAAATTAGGATAATAATTGCAATATAAAAGATAATTAATGGAAATCATATTATAATCCTACTTGTTGATTGCTCCATTTGTCATGAACTTAAAAAAATAGCTAGTGCTTTATATGTATTAATTCAGATGAATTAATGACTATTCTATTTTGATCGCGGGAATATATATATATATATATATATATATATATATATATATATATAATGTTTTATTGTGATACTGTTTAACACCACTGATGTTGTTTTTCAGTGGGTTTACTGATTAAATGTATTTTGGCAAACAAGTTCTTTTTTATAGTAAATTGCTCGATATCGTGATGTTGATAGAGCGTCGATAGATACAAAGAATCTGTCTCTTTAACAGAGAAGATTTATGCTGACTTTGAAGTGTCGTGAGAAAACCGTTATGATGTCCTCACCCGTGAGATCAGCTTGTATTTAGGTTATGTTTATATAGAATATGATTTGTGGGAGTGTCCTTGTTTGTGATTGGTTGAGTATTCTTTTTATGATCAGTTGATTTTTTCTTTCTGTTTATATATATATATATTATCATATTAATTCTTTCAACTAAACCTACATTACATTTTTTTTATAAGCGTTTCACCCCGAGCAAGGCATGTCACTGCCACTACTGCGCAGGGGGCTACATAGAGTGGAGAAAGGATGATTTAATATAGGAAATGTCAGAGGGTGGGTGATAGGCGGGTAGGGATACCGAGAATGGTTAAATATAGGAAATGTAAGAGGGTGGGTGATAGGCGGGTAAGGATACCGAGAATGAGGGTTGAGTAGATGAGAGTGTTCTGAGAATAATTGGGAGTTAGTGTGATAGGAGGTGACTATTGACCCTACATTTAAACACCTGGAGATTGTAGCTGTCGGGAAAGCAGACTTTTTAATCTCTGGGAGGCAAGCCTGTCCCATGCTAATGGGAGGTAGATGCGATTGTCTATGGTGGTTAGTTGATAACAGCTTCGTTTTAGAAGCATTGAAATTTACTACCCATTTCCTACCCCAGGCCACTACGTATTAGAAATCAAGGATATTATTTAGGGTGCAGGTCGGACCTACTTATCGCCAACTCAGTGTTGGGATTAGTCCTTAATCTTTCATTTCCAAAGATATTCGTGAAATAAACGTCTTGAAATTGATATTGTGGTTGAAAAAGGAGTATATATGGAATTCTCCAGGTGAAATTCTAGTGTAAACTTAATAATTAATTTGTTATTTATGTGGGAGGTATTGACTTGGTAGATTACTTGGGTAGATCTATATTTGCCATTCACCAGACAGTTGTTTATGGACCTACAATTGCGAGATGGTAAAATAACAGTTTTAGTGATAGCTTTATGTAAATTCTTTAAAATTTGTCTATTGTGGGAATTAGTATTAACTATTCATATTGTATGTGCAAAAATAACTTATTTTAATAGAATTTCTGCTAAAAACTTTGTATATGAGTAAAGATTTCAACCTACAGAATGAGTCGGGGGTGTTAAACAATGAAACTTACCCACGTCTCTTCCTCGCTCTAAATAGCTCACATTTAACAACTTACTTTAATATACTAATCTATCCTTAACTCCATGCTAGATTATGCCAAAGCACAGTGCAAACCCCAAGAAATTAGAATTATCATGGGAGATGTTAATACCAAAGTTGACCAAGAGAAAGAGGGTGAAACGGTCGGCAATTTCGGACTAGGACGCCACGCTGTAGTGAGAAATAGGTCTAATGGTGCACAGCACAAATCAAGATAAGAATCAACACCTGGTTCCAAGAGCACCCAATTAGACTATGGACATGTAGAAGTTTAGGAGGAGAAACCAACAACCAAATGGATTATATTACTACAACAAGAGATTCAGAAACGTAGTCCTTCATTTCAATGCCTACCCAAGTGCGGACTGAGGAAGCGACCACCTACCAGTCGTATACAAACTAAGGATAAAGCTAAGGGGATTAAAGAAATCTATCACGGCTGTAAAACTGCAGTACAATAGACTGGAGAATGACCCGAACCTCAAAGATTCTATACGGTGGGCGTGAAAACGATATACGAAGTACAAACTTGAAACCGAAGCTCAAAATGGGAGGCGTAAGCGCGGCTCTAGTGACATTGGCAAACGACAAGATTAAAAAAAAGCACGTCGGAAGAAAACGAAGGGATCTTGACCTGATGCAAAAGAGACAGAAAACGACGCCAAGATATGGAACGCAATACAAGAGACTACACAAGGAATTACGGATGAAATATAGACAGGCTAAAGAAAGTTGGCTTAACGACAAGTGTGACGTAGTAGAGATATTGAGCACAACAAATAATGAAAATATGCATAACCAATAAAGGAACTAACAGGGCAAATGACCTTCTCAGCAACAGGATGTGTAAAAGTAAATGATGGCACACTAATATGATAAAAAGCAAAAAAAAGATAGAATGAGTATATCGGAGATCTATTCCACAAGCGAATTCCTTGGCCTAATCTAGCATAGAGTTAAGGATAGATTTGTATATGTAATACAAGTTGTTAAATGTGAGAATTTAGAGCGAGGAATACACGTGGCTAAGTTCCATTGTTTAACTCCCTCATTCTGTAGGCTGAAATTCGTATTCATACACAAAATCTCTAGCAGAAATACTATTAAAATATGTTATTCTTGCACATATAATATGAATAGTATTATTTATTCCAACAATGCACAAAAGTACGGAGATACCAAAAATATTAAAAATCGTATTAGAGTTGGCAATGGCTAAGTTGAAAAGATACAATGCAGCGAGACAAGATGGGATTGTCATAAAGACATTGATGTCTTTAGATGGATTTGGCGAAGACTAATAATAAACAAAATATACAACAGCCGCAATATACCGGAAGATCTAAGCAGATCAATTTCCATAATACTAACTAAGAAGCCAAGTGCAAAGAAATGTGAACTCCACCGAACAAGCAGTTGAATTAACCACATAACAAAACCCATCATCCGAATTCTGGAGAACAGAACGCCCAGCAGAATTTGCCCAGAGATAGGACAAGAACAGTGCGGCTTCGGTAAAGATACCGGAACGAGTAATAAGATACCCATGCTCAGAATGCTCTCTGAACGAGCAATACAAATGCAGAAGGACTTTTATATGTGCTTAATGGACTACGCAAAGGCATTCGACAAAGCACAATAGAAAGACTTGATAGATATGCTCCACAACCTCGACATTTTCGGAAAAGAGGTTAGCTTAATCAAAAATTTATATTTGCGGGAAACAGCTTGTGTACTGATAGGAGGTGAACTCAGCAACTAAGCAAAAATAAAATGGGGCGTAAGACAAGGATGTGTTTTCTCACCCGAGCTATTCAACTTGTACAGCGTAGCAATTATGAGAGAAATAAAAACCTTGCCGGGATTCGTCATTGGCGGCCGTATTCTCAACAATATAAGGTACGTAGATGACGGTGATGATATCAGACCCAGAAAGGAAAATGCAAGACCTTTTACAGCACGTAGGAAAATAAAGTGAGAAGAAAAGCCTGAGCATAAACTTCAAGAAATCTGAATGTATGGCCATAAGCAAAAGGAGGAGCCCAATATGCCAACTACAAGTCTGAGAAATTAAAATAAAACCAGCAAAAAATACAAATACAGGGGAAGTGTTTTGACAAAGGATGGTAAGTACGAGATGGAGATCCAAAGACGCATTGCCTTGGCCAAAATTTCATTTCAGAATCTAATCTCAGTACTGATAGAAAGTGAAAACTCATTAGAAACAAAGAAGAAAGTGCTGAATTGCTATGTGATATTTGCACTTTTGTATGTTGTTGAATGTTGGAGGATCTCATCTAGGATGAAACAGAAGCTTAAAGCAGCAGAAATGCGGTTTTACAGAAGAATGCTTAGCATATAAGGAGAGAGCATGTGTGCAACGATGAGGTGTTGGAATGTATGCAAAGGATAAGAAAGTGCATACTTAACACCAGGAAGAGTCAAATGAGGTTCTTGGTTCATGTAATGAGGAAGGTGGGCCTGGAGAATTTAATATTCACAGGTCGGATGGCGGTAATGAGTGACAGGGAAAAGCAGCCCTGTGTAAATGGATGGCGGTGCGGTGTTTGGAAGAGATACCAAGAGAAAAGATATTGCGAGTGACAAGAGATAGAGCTACATGAAATTCCAGAAGACTATGCTTATGTAAATGGTTGGCGGAGGGTTAGGGTTAGGGGAGATAACAAAAGGTCAACATTTATTAAGAGATACAATCTTGAGAAAATTGTAGAGAGCCACGATCGCCTACGTTCAGAATGAATATGGCACACAGAAGAAGAAGAATCTATTCTTGAAGCTCCTTTACGCGAAGGCTTTATTATATAATCTTTTTCATTGAAAAATTTAAGGTTTGGATATAATCGGACAATTCTGGTGTAAACAATATTGGCTATAAATTTTATAATAGTTTTAATGTGGTTGGAATTAATATATAGATATCTAGGGGTGTCATTAACTTTGAGGTAAATTTGGTAGGAACCGTCATTAAGATTAAGGATGATTCCAAATAAGTGATGATATTTAAATTTGAGTAAACCTCAAATTTAAAGTCTAGAAATTTAAGGGGCCTTATAATTTTCTTATGGATTCTATTAATTAAGGGCCCATTGCTATTTGAAATGAACATAAAGCCGGCATTAAGATATAAGTCAATTTGTTTAGGGCCTACAATTCTACTTATAGCATCTAATATAGAAATGCATGCTAAATCAGCAACTCAAGCTGAATCATATGACGGCGAAACTAAGGTAAGGACCTGTGGTTCAGGTGGAATGGTCAAAGGTTACAATAGATTTTCTAGTTGCTAAAATAATTTTAATTTCTTTATCGGTGATCTCCAGATTGGGTTTAACAAAGTTAATACATCAATGTAAGTTTTTTTTGGAGAATCGAAGAATAGAAATCAACATTATTAAATTAAAAGAAATACATTTTAGCTTTTTTAAAAACTATGGTAATCCAGAGTATCGAAAGAGTCCTTCCAGAGATTGTTGTGAAGAGCAGACCATTATTCCTCGGTTATTCTTTTAATGCTATCTCTTTAGACTAACATAAAAATTAGTGTTTGTAGGTTTGATTAACCTCGTTTGTAATTTATTACAAAAAGTATGTTTGTGATTCTTATATAAACTGAAAGTGTCATTGGTAGAGATCTTTCTTATCTTATCAGCAATATACAGATCACTATCTACATTCGCTGTATCCTTCTTGATTTCAGATATTGTTGAATCTACATAATTTGTAATTGCTGGTAATTTTATTCTTAAGAAGATTGGTCTAGTGTTAGGGTTTGCCTTTGTAAGTTTTTAGATTTGTTAGACTTAATACAAATATTAGAATTTCTATTTTAATGTCACTTTTTTAAAAATAATTTTTGGATGTAGATAGATGACTTGCGTAATTTTATTTTGGGAATTAATTTGAATAAGCCATTCTCGAAAGAATCCAGAAATTTATAAGTATGTGGGGTACTTTGTGTTTTTGAGATTTTATGTGTTTGCTAAGTGGTCCGAAGTATCAGCCGATTTTAGGTAGATGTAGTCTTTCCATCGTAATGACTTCATAAAATCTTAATTTTATCCGTGAGGGAAATGATAAAGGGGTGAAGGTTCGGATATGGAATATTTTTATGGAATATTTTGGAGTGAATTTATTTATAGCGATAGGCAAAAATTAGATTTTTTTCCAGGATTAAATCCAAGAGAGCTCAACAATAGGCAATAGGAACGAAATGTATGTCCCTCCTTTCACGCTCAGTGGTTTAGATTATTTTGTTCGTTTGTATTTTTCTTATGTTTTAATGTAATATATTCAATAATAGGGGCATCAATGCATATGTTGCCGTCATGGTTTATCGATATAAATATTCCGCCGTTATTTTTGTCGGCACGGGCCCACTCATTATATAATAATTCTGCTTTTTGGTGGCTTCATTTATTATGAACTTAATAAGATAGCGCATGCTTTAGAGCCTGCTATTGCCTAAAATAAAAAAGACTATTTTATTCCGATAGGTCAGAAAGATGGAGTAAAACATATATCGGAGGTACTGTTTGGTTGTATGAGAAAAATACATAATTTAGGAGAAAAAGAGATAAAGGAAGCAGTATATATAATCATTTCCCCTCTAGTAAATCAGTTTTACTGAGACTGTTGCGCAGAGGGTTACATAGGGTGAAAGTGATGAGAAAGAAGAGTAGGTTATAGGGGCTGTCAGGAAGAAATAATAGAAGGATGAGAATACTGGTGTGATGGGGGTGGAGACGATGGAAAAAAGGGCTTGAGATAAAGAATGCAAGTCAGTGAGATATAAGATGGCTATTGAAATTACATTTAAATTCTTGGAGATTGTAGCTGTCGGGGAAGCACGTATACGGAAGGTAATTCCACAGGCGGGAAGTGCGAGAGACGGAGTTGCTAGAGTAGAAATTGCGGTTACATTTTATTGCTTTCACTGTTAAATGGTGAAACGTAGTTGCTAGTCTAGTAGCTCGAGTAAATTCATACATAGAGGGCACCAGTGGCCTAAGTTCATTGAAGCAGAAGCCGTGAAGGTATTCGTAAAAGCGACACAGGGAAGCCACATAACGCCGGTGAGAGAGCGACTGCAGCCGAACTCCCAAGTTGAGATCTTTCACATTACAGATTCTCCGTTGGAGTTTTTCAAGAACTCCGAGGTAAATAGCAGGGGTACCCAACCAGATGTGACAGCAGTATTCAATACAGGGGCGGATGGTAGATGTATATTCGTGCAAGATGTTATCTCTTACGCATTTAACTCCTACTTCAGTGAAATGGAAAACCTTGTCAATTTTGAGTCTTCATTATTTATACCTTTTACTCTTTTACGTAATGACATACATTGTTTTTGTAATATTTTCTTAACTGTATTTGAATATTTAACGAAGCAATAACAAATCTCTACTAGCAATTTACACTAGTCGAACTCGCAAGTTACATTTTCAATCATTAAATTAAGAATTATTATTTATCAGAAATTAAAATTAGAAATTCCAGATGGTAACATCTGTTAGGGTTCCAGCTACATAGCAAATAGTAAGCCCTAAAATCTGATAAAAAATTTATGAAAATATAAAAATATAGTTTTATAGTAAAACTAACATCAATATATTTTCATAATATAAAAAATTATTACCAATTTATTTTCAAGGAAAAAACACAACCAGCCATACACTTTTTGAAAAGCTACCAAGAAAAGGAGTTGATATGCCGTTAAACAAACAAACTTCTCAACCAACCAACCAAATACGAAAATCGTAAAGTTTCCGCGACTATACTGCTATTTGCAATTTGAATTTACGAGAAATTCATTATTTTTAAAATTTTGTTTTTTAATATTTTCTACCTTTACTTTAATTAGCTTTTTGTCAACCCGTTCATACTGATATTTGATAGCTGTTCAAATCTATTGCCGGTTTTATCCTTGCATACTTTGCTGTGTAAATAGCGACCGTAGTGTTCCAAAATAAAAATGCACTGTTTATGGTCATATCACGTCAAAACCATGGTTGTTGAACAATGCCGAGTTTGTTCCGTAACTAGATGCGTGACTGCTTCGAAATAGTAGGTGTTGTAAGCTTGGAGTGTCTGCTAGGTAATTAGAGAGCTGAGTTCCCAATTTCAGTCGACGGCAATATATTCACCTAGGAGTAATTACCCTTGGGAAAGGTATGAAACTATCAAATCCCCCAGCTTTGAATTAATCCGTAGGGTTTGTATAAGTAAATTATTGTTATAATAATCGGTAAAAAGGCGAACAAAATTAATCAATGAAGTATTAAGAGGCCAAATTGATAACAGGGATTCATTAAAGTAAAAAAAATATATAATTAGAATTAACAGTGAAATAATTATTTGAAAAATCTGACAATGTATCCGATTAGCTATTGAGTAAAAGATAAAAGACAATCTAATATATTGTAACTACAGACATAAAAATAACTAAATGCCATTTTTTTCAATAGTAGATTCTGAAATGTTCTAATCATTCCCTTTTTTGGGTGCCATATATTTTATTTTATGGGTGTTCTTTTCTTTAAAAAGAGAGATGAATTTTAGTTTTAAGTCCCGTCGATTTTCCTCTTCAAATTTATCCAAAATAGCATTATCTCTGTGCAAATATATATGTTGAATTCAAATCAAGTGTTAGTTATTGAAGAAACTTACCTTTTTTATCTAAATGTCGAAAAAACAACGAACTATATCTTGCACTTTTTCTCTCCCGTAACTCTCACGAAGTCATGTAATTAACGGCAGAATTACGGACTGCGCATCTGATCGAATTTTGGCACATTTTTGTCGATTTTTCTTCATTTACTAATACTTCCGGCGATGTACTTCCGGAAATTAAAGTAATGCGCTATTGTATTTCTACGCTTATTACTCTCAAAAAAGGAAGTACATCGCCGGAAGTTTCAGTAAAGGATGAAATTCGACAAAAACTGCTGTCTACGTCGAACGTCATTCTGCAGTTAATTATATGACTTCATGAGAGTTACTGGAGAGAAAAAGTGCGAGATATATTTCGTTTTTTTATGGACTTTCAAAGCAAAAAAGATAAGTTTCTTCAATAACTAATTGTTGATTTGAGTTCAGCATATACATCTGCACAGAAATAATGCGATTTTGGATAAATTTGAAGGGGGAAAAGCCGATGGCACCTAAAACAAAAATTTACCAAAAGAGAGGTAATATATTGTTGTACCATGTTAGTGTTAACATTTTGTACTTTCAGCCTTGGCTTTTATCATCAGAATTTCTAATTCTACTGTAACAACAGGTAACACCACTAGAAATGTCAGTGAGAGTTCTTAGGTATTTTAAGTACATTTGCAGCCTTCAAAATCTCGACGTCCGCCATTTTTCTTTCATTACTTACACTAAGCCAGTAAGCGTCAGAAAACAACGTCATTGCAGACTAAAGAAATTTTATAGCCTAAGGCCAGCAAAAAGAAATTTTGGAAGGTAACGCACAGAAAAAGCTTATCCAATTAGCTGACGTGTTGCATCTGAATTTGCCTTGGGGGTTCACAGTGTGTGTCGGTTAGAGATGGTATTAGGGCGGAGAGGTTAAAGACTTCATTTCTTCAACACAGTCCCGAGAATCACTTTCATTTGTACATTACGTTTAGAAAATCTGAAAGATTTTCGCACTATTTGCTTTGCGGCGTGCTAATTAGCTGTTTATTTTTGTTTCGTTTTGTTTTTTTATTATCCACCGTCGCAGGGCCCTTTCTCAGTTTTCGTTACTTCATTCCTTACGACTTCCTTTCATCAGCTTCCGATTATCCGTTTCATCTTATTGTTATATTCTCTTAATCTCCTACAATGCATGCATTCACCTCCTCCTATTTTTTTTCATTCATTATCTACTAATTAATCTTTCTCTCCTTTATTATGAATTTATTTTTTCTGTTTTTTATATATCATTCTTCATCTGATTCTCTTTCACTTTCGGTCTCTGTTTCTTCTTCTTTCTCTCATCATCATCATCATCTTTAACTTCCGGCCTACACTTTTTCTTCTTCTTTTCTTCTTCTTTTTATTCTTATTCTTCATTGCATTTATTTCGAGTTCTTCATTAAATCCTTCCTCTTGTTCCTTTTTTTATTTTCCTCTTTTTACAGTCATGTTCACTTTTGTGTTCTCTTTTACACCCCTCTTCACTTGTCTTTCTTCATTTTCTTTTTATTCTTCTTCTTCATTTTCACACCCATTTTCTCTTTCATGTTCTTCCTTACACCCTTCTTTTTCTTCATTTTCAAAATTATCTCTTTCGTGTCCTTTATTTTTTTCTTCTTTTTCTTCGTCATTTTTACACGTACCTTCTATTTCCTATAATTTTTTAAACCCTTCATCTTTCTTCCATTGCATATAAATATAAAGAATTGTTCAAGTTGTTAGGATTCTATTGTCGCTGTTGGTGGGAAAATTATTGTGTTGATTAAACATATTAAGACCAATGTAGTATTTGTTTATTGTTTTTTCGTAATTTTTTCTTCAAATGCGTCAGAATTTCCTATACAAAATCAACAAAGGTATTGAAGAAGTTTTCACATTGTGTTTGTCTTTTTAATTCATATATACTTATTTTTTTAGAGTAAAATATTCACTCCATCACCACAACGATTTGCTATAAGATTCCATGACCTGTTACAAGTGAGGAAAAAGCAAATCTTCTGAGAAATCTGTGAAACATTGACAAAAATAATCGTATTATTTCAAACAAGACATCACTCAAAACTATATGGCAGCAAGAAAAATGTTGATCATATCTGTATAATGACAATAGCTTCTGTTCCCTACAATATCCTGGGGATAACGTTTAAGAACTATTTTAACGCTACCTGACAATTACCCAGCTTAATAGTTATATAAAATAGATGAAAATGTTCTATTAGAATAGACATTTTCATGTACACGTATATTATTTAGTCACGTTTGCTTTTGGCTTCGATTGCAGAATATATGTTTAGAGTTGTCAACACCCATTTAATTTTTCTTCTTCTTTTTTTTTTGAACCATTGACGTCCAGCTAAAATATTTTCATAAAATTGTGTTTTTAGCTTACGCGCGCACATAAATATATCTGCATTGGATATTCCTAACAAAAATGTTAGTTTCAATATATAGAAAATTTAGATCTAAGCTTCAGTGGGTGATCTATAAAAATGACGGTAAAAGTGACTGCATTCTATTTCATTTGCATTTTTTCTCCGCCATGCACTAATTGCATAATTTTCTGAATATATATATAGTAATATATAAAAATTATTACGACAAGAACTGTTTTATCGCTTATGAGGCATACTGACAGAAAATAAACAAGTTGATTAAAGTAATTTTATTTGATTTACTCAATAAATGCTTTAACAAGGAAAAATATTTTTACTAAAAAAAAAATAAATTTAATATTTACTATAATAGCCTTTCGCTTTGATCACAGCCTTCATTCTGTCAGGCATTGACATCACAAGCTTCTTCAATGTATTAATGGTATTTCCTGCCAAGCAGCTTGTATTTGTTCCCAAAGGTTATCTCGCAAAGTAACATTAGATTTATCTATTTTTTATCTAAAATATCCCATAGATGTTCAATAAGATTGAGATCAGGGCTTGTGGGGGCCAATTCAAATTCCGAAGTCTTCCTTCCTCTTCCTTTGTAGTTAAATAATTCTTAAAAAGGTTTGGCATTTCATCCTGTATTTGAATTTCAGTGAGGTTTTAGAAAAACCACCCCTGTCCTAATACTTTTGGACAGTACGTTATATATATATATATATATATATATATATACATATATTTCAGTATGAATGTAAGTAGCTATAACATTATATATAAAGTTGTTTTAGTTAAGCAGTTGTTTTTCGTGTGCATATAATTTTACTTGCAGGTGGATTAATTAAATTTAAATCTTCAAACATCTATCATATATTTTGAACGTGTTAATTGTCGTCTCTGCTCTAACCAAGTAACGAGTATATGTAGTTACGCTTTTTTTCAGTCCCTGGTTATCGGTTTGGAATCAAAGCATAGTATTTGCTTACTATAAATAAATATTATGAAATACTAAATGTCTTTAGAAGCAGAGAAAACGGAGTTGAATCAGTATGTAATACTAAACCTCTTATATAACAGTGAATGCTGGACAATTCTTTCACATATAAATATAATAATGAGTAAAATGTACTGTTATTCTACTAAACGATAGGCTGAATATACCACTGACTGAACATTTGAGCAGTGAGAAGATCTAAAACAAAACGGGAACTAAAAGGATATATATATATATATATATATATCGTCGGAAAATTTTGAAATATTTTAACATAAAATGAGGAAAGCATTTTTGTAGAAATTGAGACTTACGGGGCCGATTGAAACTAATATGGGCAAAAGCAAATGAAGAGTAATCTTCGTAACAATTTTGTGTTAATGAATAGAAGAACAAGTACTGGTTGATAAACGTGTAGGATAAACATTTCTTAGAAGAGGAAGTTGTGGACGGCCATTATTGATCATGTTCTGAATGTTAACGATATATGAAAGATAAGAAATATGAACAGAAAAATATTTCAGATGAATAACAAATTCCAGCTGATTACACGTTGAAATAAATTCAAAATTAGATTATTGTTATGGTGCCCTATTTATAGGAATGGCCTCTTCCTCTGTCAATTATTACTAAACTGCGCGACTTCGGAGAAGCAGCTGTGAGGCAGTCAAGTGGCAGTCTAGAGACAGTCGAGACGCAGCGTAACTATACCGTTCGGACTTACACTTCCATCTGCTGACTATTAACTTCTCGTATTTATATATATGTTCCATTATTCTAATACGCTTGTTAAATCGATCTTCTTGTTTTCCGTGTCTTTTTTCCTTGCCCAACTCGGCGAAAATGTTCGCCACAAAAATAATACCTGAATTTTACAATAGAATTGGAGAAATTATATAATAAGTGATGACGCTTGTATCTGTCAGTGCTCGGAATGATCTCAAAATCCTTCAGGGAAGTGGAGCATTACAGATATCAATACATGGGCACACAACAAACATCTGTAATATTATAGAGCTTGATGGTGTATTGAGCAGACTTGATGTCACTTTGTAGTTTCAAAAATAAATTAATTATAACACGGGACAAAATAATATATCGTTATTTGACAAAAATATATTTTTAAGCGAATTTTAGTTTAGTGAAGACGAAAATCGCATCAATTTTCATCCATCAGGATTTTTATAGATAAGTCATTTGGGCATTTTCCCAAATATACCTGTTTTAGCAGTTGTTGAATGACTCATTTCATAACCGTAACTAGCAGGAAATGGTGAATCATTACTCCATCCAGTTCAGTTAGAAGGACAAGAATACTCTCGATAGAGATGCAGTTATAATATACTTTTTATGAATAAGAAGACGACAAACAACACTGAAGCTGAGATTTTTTTAACAAAGCGAAGGTCTTGTATATCGTATTGACGTGGAGAATGTTATTCTCAAACTTGGAGAGGAAAAATACAATCCCTCTTCATGTCGCCTTTTTACTGAAAGCTTAAAATGCATTCTTCTTTCCATCACAAACTCTTATGCATCAACAACGATTGGAGTCTCCTCAACACTCAAGTAAAAGCAACAACCAGTGAAAATGGTAATTGAGAAACTTAATTCCTTGATACATAAGTGGTTTATTTGTATGGCTTTGAAGATGTTCAATTTTTCATCGGCCAGCAGTCCGGTTATTATGAAGTATCCCTGCTTTCTGTGTTTATGGAACAGTCGTACCAAGGATCAAAACCGGCAAGAAACTGAATGACTTATTAGTGAGGCTTTGACAGTGTGAAAAGATTTTGTATGTACTGTGCTCATACCCCGATAAAAATCCTTTCACTCCGCTCAACAAAACATTTGGATTGGTAAAACAGTTTGTAAAATCTCTTGGTAACGATTGTCATTGTTTCAAGTATATCTATGGCGTGTTTCTGGGCTTGAGCATTGAAAAGCTTAAAGCATGAGTTTTCCAAAGCCTATTCTAGATGAAAAGTAGTATGAGTTTGAATGAATCAAATGCATGGAATTCATTTGTAGTGGTTGTGAAAAACTTTTTTGTTAATCACAAATCCGATAACTACAAGGCTCTAGTTGTAAATATGCTGGAATACTTTCGCAACATTATTGCAAGTGTAAGAATCAAAATTAATTTCCTTGTATTTTCCGATAATAGTGAGGATGTTAGAAATGAATTGTTTGAGCGATTACACCAGGATATCACACTAATGAATGAAAGCAGCCAAAGGCGTTGTGACATCAGAGTGATGGCAGACTATTAAAGAAACATTAAATGGTCTCTTGAGAAATGCCAAAATATGATCATCTACAGACAAAAATCCTAACGTGATGAGTCGCAATGGGTGGTATTTTAGGAATCAGCATAACAATAGTTCTAAGTTTGACCAATACTAATCCAATAACCGTTATCTTTTGTAGATTAGTGTAATCTGAACATTGATTGAATGCAAATAGAAAAGCAATAACAAAAAATGAAGCTGATATCTATAATAGAAATACTAGTTAAAAATAATATCTAATAATATAAATACTAAATAATATTCAATAGTGATTACAAAACCGATTGGAATTTGGTTATGTAGATTAAGGCTATATGCAAAAACGACCACGCCTAGACAAAAGAATAAATAATCTCTTTGGAACTTTGAATTTCTAACGAATTACCAATAAACCAATACTTATAAACGTAAACAAAGACAGACAAATCTGTTAATGCGTTATTTCTGGTAGATTGTCTTTTGGGTTTTTTATTTTAATCGTATCACCCCGAGCTAGGCGGTAATGCCACTGATGTGCAGGGGGCTACATAAGAGTAAAAAGATTAAGTAGAAGAGAGGGAAGAGGAAGACGAAGCAGTTAGAAAGGAGCAAGAGAAGGATGGGAATACAGGTGTGATGACAGTTGCAAAGGTGGAAAGAAAGGAAAGGATACACGGGGTGGTGAAAGAATTAGAGTCAAGTGGTATGGTAAAAATGAAACAGAAATGTTCAGTAAATGTCTATCAACCTATTAAAGTAATTTTCAAACAAGTAATTCATAGTGAAAGTCAAAGAGATAAGAGCAGTAGATCGAATCAACTTTTAATGTAACCTAGAGTCGTAGAGACACGAACATTTCATTTGAAACAAACAAAACAGTGCTGGATTGCTATTTGATATCTGTTCATCCGTATGGAAGTGAATGTTAGACGATCTTTTTAAGGATGAAAGAGAAGCTTCAGGCAGTAGACATGTGGCTTTACAGAAGGATGCTGAGAATAGTATGGACTGAGCACGTGAGCAACTATCAGGTGCTGCAGAGGATGCAAACGACAAGAAAATTCACACTTAATCTCAGGAAGAGAAAGATGAGGTTCCTGGGACACGTAATGAGGACGGAATGCTTGGAGAATTTAATAGTCACGGGGCGGATAAAAAGAAAGAGAGACAGGGGAAAGCAGCGTCAGAAATACTTGATAGTCCTGAGCAAATGGGTTAGAATTTCATACCAAGAGTGATTATATTGAGAGCGACAAGAGAGAGCCAAATGGAAGTCCATGAATGAATACGTCCTGAAGAGACACGGCAAATGAAGAAAAAGAAGAAACATTTCTCAAAACCAAGCATCACTCATTCCTATTATTGACGTGCATTTTTCCAGTTCCAGTTTATTTACGTTGCTATTTCTCTGAATGGTTATGTTTTAACTTATAAGGAATTATTTATTCCTTTTCTATGCTGCTTAGCAAACGAACGTAGCATTAAAATGATATATAAATTCTTTTACAATCCCTGACAACCGAAATAACAAAAAAACTTAATTATAATAATCTCTTTCGCTACATAATGGTTATGATAATACTAACCATTTCTTTATAAAGCAGGATTTAGTAATAATTGACAAGTTTGTTTGTTTTTGAGGCTTAACGACCTATCAATCCTTTTAATCATTTTAAGGTCATAACCAGTGATTTTTTGGGGGGTAAGGTTATTTTATTTTTACAACGTTTTTCTTTTCACGATTCATTGGGATTTGTTTTTAAGAGCAGGGTCCCCAAGTCCTACCCTTGTTATTTAACCCATAACTGGAGGGAATGGACGGATTAATACCTTTCCCAAGGGTACCAGTGCTTAAATGAATGCAGGGTATTCAACTGGAATTCGAACTCGGCTCACCGCTTTCTGTTTCCGAGCCGACATCCACTGCACCACAACGCACATCCGTCACTGATACACTTACAGCACCTGGTATTCCTAAGCGGTCACCCATCTAAGTACTGACCAGGCTCAACGTTGCTTAATTTCGGTGATCGAGCGAGAACCGGTGTATTCAACGTGATAGGCCGTAAGCCTAATAATTGAACAAATTAGTACTAATTTCGCTTGAAATTTATGAATAATTTCTTTTGAAAACAAATTTTCAAGAAAAAAGTTTTCTTGAATCCAGTAGCTGTTATCAGTCTTTCCAATATTGATGTTTTTTTCCAAACTGTTTGCTTGAACTAGACTAGGATGTCAGCATTACGACTGTGTATTTATTTTCCATTTGATTTATATACGCTGTTAATTTTAATTGTTTTTGTTGCTGAACTATCTCATGGGCTGTGTTTTTTCTTATTTTGTTCTTTGTAATAGAGAAAACGAACTTCGAAGAATTCAAATCCTAGTCGCACATGTTAAAAAAAGATTTATTCATAGATATGAAAATGACGCTGTATACAGTTAAATATTTCTCAAAGGTTTGCATAGCCTCAATATGAATGTCTCAATACGAAAAGGCAGTTTCAGAACATGGCTTGAGTTTACAGGTTAATCACTTGGTTTTCTAGCAATTTATGTTGTTGAATGAAAAACCCAAAGTACAGCCTGTTTCAAGTTTAATTTCTTTATCTCCGATACTAAATGTGTTATATATCCATATATCGACGTATTTGAAGTATTTGGCATTTACTCTTTCCACAACATGAATAATGCGAATTCAATGTATGTACTATCAAAGGTTTTATTGCAAGTTCAAAAAATGTTTTTTGTTTTGGAAAATGTTTTCTTGAGTAATCTTTCTTGGAACGTGTGGTAGATGATACTGATTCTGTTCGTGATCATACTTGAATGTTTCATGCTCATTCTCATTTCATTTGTGAATATCAATGTTTTCGGAATACCTCTATCATTATCAGTATATTCGTCTCGGGGTTGGGATTGAAGCTGAATCTATCATGTATTAGTTGATTTGTTAGGGATACAGAACATAATAAGTAGTTATTTAGTACTTGGTGAGACAGCAAAGAAGCTCTCATTAGAATATTATTCTTCAAATCCATATGAAATTATTAGAGTGGAAAAGTAGTAAAAGAAGTTACCGGTTCACAAAGTAATGTTTTTACAGGGATATGGGGAATTATTGATTGATTGTTTGTTTGTTTGCTTGATTGATTGATTGATTTTTTGATAATTGGTCGATTGATTTTTTAATTCATTGATTATTTGTTTAATTGTTTCATAAGTTGATTGATCGATTAATTATTGTTTGATTGTTTGATTAAATAAATGATTGATAAAATGATATACCGATTACTGTTTGACTGATTTATTGTTTGACTCATTAATTACATGTTTGGCTTTTAGATTGATTGATTAATATATTGCGTGATTATCTGATTGATTGTTTGATCGATTGATTGTTTTATTGATTGATTGATTGTTAGATTGATTGATTATTTATTTGATGAATTGATAATTGTTTGATTCATTGATTGTTTGCTTCTTTGATTGATTTATTGATTGTTTGATTGATTGATGTTTTGATTAGTTGATTGTTTGTTTGATTGATTGATTGATTGATTGATTGACTGATTGATTGATTGATTGACTGATTGTTTGATAGATTAATTGATAGATTAATTGATTGATAGTTTGACTGATTGATTGTTTGATTAGTCTATTGATTTATTGCTTTATCGAGTTATTGGTTTTTTTTTTACGGATTATCAATAATTTACGGGTTATTTAAAAGCTAAACATGTCACGAATAACTGCAGATAATTTCTGAGGTTGTAGACTAGTGCCTGAAGCACGCTTCGTTTTCATAACTAAAGTTCCTTTAGGCTATGCTCAAAAATGGAACTTGACAACTTTCTCTGCCCAGCATACCTATGCATAATTGACCCGTTACATTACTCTTGTACTTCAATCTGTCATCTATTCAAGTAAACTTCTTTTGTAGATTAAACAAAGTTATCCTCTTTACTATTTTACCATCAATGTGCCATTTATGTTTAAAATCTTTAAAATTTTTTTTTACTTACTGTGTGGCTAAGAAAATTAAATTATTTTTTTGAATACAAGTATAAATACTACTTTGATTCGATTTTTCTTAAAACTTACTCGTTGCCCATATGTTGTGTCTAGAAAATTCTAAATATAAATTTATAGTATATCTCGTTTACAGTATCTTTGTAATGTGTAAGGAGATTGTTCACTATTTGCATACAGGAGAAGACATATGATGTATAATTCAAGTTTGATTTAGAAAATAAAATCAATAGTAGAAAAGGTTTCTCCACATATTTATATCTATCTATCTATCTATCTATCTATCTATCTATATATATATATATATATATATATATATATATATATATATATATATATACGAGAAAAAATCGCAAGATCGCCAAGACCTACCGCGGTTTCGCACAACGGCTCGTCAGGAGTTGTGCGAAACGGAGTTGGATTCTGCCTGTTATTCGTGGTTCTTAAAAATTACTTGTGTAACATTTTAAGATTAGAATACGTACGGAGTCGATTTTATTATATATATATATATATATATATATATATATATATATATATATATATATATATATGTAATAAAACAAACATTTTGATATTAAATCCGTTGGATAGTCATTTTTACGAGAAAAATCTAGCTCCTTCAGTAACGTCGAAAGAAGAATTTATTTACTCACTTTCAAATGTGTTAAAATATATACCAGAAGAATTCCCCCCAAAATATCCATCCACAAGAAAATAAAATGTGGTTGGGTTAACAATTTTTGAATGTAAGGAAGAAGGGGAAAGCAGACATACTTCTGTTGCATATTAGAAGACATAACCCTCCCACATAATGTTAAAATAACCAATGTGTATAACATTTATAAAATAGTGCATTTCAGAATGCCTGATATACAAAATTTGCTTTTAAACATAAGAATGGCAGTAGGAGAAACAATCAATTAAAATGACGTGATTTACTGCCTGTCCACGAAAAACGAAGTCCCTATTTTCCTTTTTACAAAAGAAAACATCGCCACGAAGGTATTTATCTCGAAAGCCTATGTCTGCTCATTTTCGCCTCCAAAATTTAAACCAATTTCTAAAAAATAAATGAATGACAAAATACGAGTATAAGCTATTAAAGCGTCTCATGTAATAAAGATGAATAGAGATTTCAAGTTAAAAATAATATAATGAATTCTTTAAAAATATATATGTATGTGTGTGTGTGTTAGGCAATTCTTTCGTCATATTTTTAAGTCTATTATTCCTTCTTTAACATAAATATTGCTGCTATATCTGTTCTAGTGCCCCTGCTATTCATTTAGACGTTCTTAAATATATCTAAATATGTACTAATAATTGTTCTTACCTGGCATCTCAACATTAGTCCCTTTGTCACTGCTGAAACGCGATTTCTTTGTATTTATTATTTAAATATTCGCATGGTAATTGCTCTCGTGAAATTTCCCCTATGGCACTTAAAATGTATGAATTTTAGATTATTAAGTGTAATGTGATTATTATCACATTACACATTAAATTGTTAGAGGTAACCGTTGAAGCATTTCTTCTATCGCTTTTCTGTCTTGTGGAAATTGCTTCCAGCTTCTAGATTTTCACTCAACATTGATCTTCAAAAATGTAAGTTCATTACGATTTTCTTTATCTTCTGTTTTCTTAATTCATGAATCTTGTTCCTTCTCCATCATTCAACAGTCTTAGTGGATTTATTGCCTTGCTAGCGGTGATATAATTCATCTCTCACTCTCTTTATATATATATATATATATATATATATATATATATATATTGCTTCAAATGCTATTATTATGGAATGCTCGCATTTTAGTAAACAGTTCGCGTTTATAATCTAGTTCGTAAACCACACTGCAAATCAAAGAAAACTTTATGCTATTCTATATAAATATATATGTACCGAAGGCAGTTTGAAAATACGATGGTATAATCACGAGTGGACGTTCAAATTTGCCAAAAAGAAATGTTGGCTATAGTATTGTTTCTAGAACGATAAAAGCCCCAAACGCATATGAAAAGATTTTTGATAACAAATCACGCTCTTATTTCGAACTTTCTGATATGGTGATTTTCTAAGCGCAGATTAGATATGGCACAAGGCCGAATGTATGAGACACACAGTGAAGATCAAACTCATTACACAATTGTAATGATTCTAGTGAGACAAGCATGCTAGCCATTAAACCACCTCGAGGTTCCCGTTCTGGTTATGTTTTTAAAAATGTGTTAACCATTAAGCAATGAGTTAATACTAATCGCCTAACGAAACCGCAGAGGTCGAAACCATGGTAGCGTAATCGGCTGATATTTCTAAATTTAAAAACTAGATATTCTACATGTTAAATGTATGTATGTATGTATCGATGAGCACTCGTATCTCTCTACATGTGTGGGTAGCTAATGTGTTTGTTCAACACTGACAGAGCCCACATTTAGTCTATAGTATAACTATTCTGAGCCGCCTTTCGCTACAGTTTCTGTGGAGAGACCGCATTATCTATCATGGTCATAATTCTTTACGAGGCCAGCACGCTCATATATATATATATATATATATATATATATATATAAACCTATTTTTTTCGTGTGTCAGTATACGTTAAAAAATAATACAAATATTGAGGAACTGAAAACTTTTTAATGCAATATATTAATCATCACAAAACATAAAACGCATTTTTGTAAACAGGGAAAAGACGTCAAATTGGGAACCAAGAGGTAAAATTAGAGAAGTGAAAGAAAAAATAGATAAATTTGTCTCTGAGCAGAGAAAATTGTGAAAAATGTTTCAGGCAAAAGACAATTTTGCTTCCTTTAAAGTTTTGTATAAGATGCCTTTGGGCGGTTCGTAAACTTGTGTTGTTAAACTAACATTAACCTTTTCGTGTCAGTCCGCTTGGTTAAGAAAACAGCATATAAAAGCGATTGTCAAATAACAGGATGTAATATGCGTTTGAAGTATTTAAATGAAGACATTTTAAACTATTGTTCCGACTTTAATAAATAGTTTCTTATCCTTTGTTCCATAAATCAATGAGTGTGTTTATTCATGTTTCTACAGTTAGATATATTGCTACCTTAGAACCGATGAAGCAATTTAAATGTTCTTCTATAATCGTGTATACACTATATTTTTTTTCTAATCATTTTACCCCAAGCAAGGCATTCCAATGCCACTGTTGCGCATGGGGCTACATAGGGGAAGGTAAAGAGAAGTAGTGGTTAGACATAGGGTATGTCAGGAGGAAGGTGACAGATGAGTAATGATACCGAGGATGAGGGTTGGGCAGATGGGAAGAGTGTTTGATAGAATGGGAGCAGGTTAGTGTGTTAGGAGGTGTCTATTAACCTTACATTTAAACTCCTGGAGATTGTAGCCGTCGGGGAAGGAATCGTGTGGAAGGGAATTCCACAGTCGGGAAGTGCGAGGAAAGAAACTATTGGAGTAGAAGTTGCGGTTGCATTTTATCGGTTTCACTGTAAAAAAGTGTGATCTAGTTGCTAATCTAGTATCTCGTGCAAATTCGTATCTAGGGGGCACCAGTTATCTAAGTTCATCGGAGCAGAAGCCGTGAAAGTATTTATAGAAGAGACACAGGGAAGCCACGTCTCGCCGGTGGGAGAGAGATTGCAGGCGGTCTGCCAAGTCGGTATCTATCACATTACAGACCCTCTCTGAACCTAATCGAGAAGCCCAAGGAGAATAGCAGGGAAACCCGACCAGATATGGCAGCAGTATTCAATGCATGGGCCGATGGTAGATTTATATATGTGCAGGATAGATTCAGACGGAAAAAACTTCCGGGCCCTACACAGAGAACCGACTTTCATAGCAGCGGATTTAGCAATAGATTCGATATAGTCATTCCATTTGAGGTCCGCTGAAAGTGTGAGACCAAGGAGGCGTAGTGTTTTACTCTCTGGGAGGCAAGCCTGGTCCATGCTAATGGGAGGTAGGTGAGATTGTCGATGATGTTTAATTGAGAGTAGCTTCGGTTTAGAAGCATTAAAAGTAAACTGTGGTGTCATCGGCGTACAAACCTACTTGGGTTCTTATGGAATCAGAGAGATCATTAATGTATATCAGGAAGAGTGTAGGACCTAAGATGGAGCCTTGGGGGACACCTGCGTTTGTATGGTAGTTCTGAGAGGCATGTCCGTTTAATACCACCTTCAATGTGCGGTTAGAGAGGAATGACTGGATTAGTTGAAACAAATGTCCAGTTATACTATAGCTCCGCAGTTTACATAGAAGACCAGCATGCCAAACTCTGTCGAACGCCTTAGATATATCCAATGCAACAGTTCGGGCTTCGCCATTCCTGTCGAGTGCCTGGTATATGTACTCGGTGATGGTCGTTAGCATATCAGCAGTAGACCTGGTGAAGCGGAAACCATATTGCTTGTCCGAGAGGAGCCTGTGTGCTGTGAGATGCTGAACCACCTCGGCAATGATAATGGCTTCGAACACTTTGCCAAACATCGGAAGAAGGCTGATAGGGCGGTAATTTGCAGGGTCAGAGGGTTCTCCAGTGTTTTTAAATATAGGAACTACAGAGGAAGATTTCCAACAGGCAGGAAAGCAGGAAGCAGAAATCAGAGGTTGTAGAGCTTAGAAAGTACAGAGAGAGTTCAGGAGTACCTTTCTTTAAGACTATGGTTGGGATTCCGTCCCCACCGCTCGCTTTGTGAGGGTCAAGTTTTAAGATTATCTTAGAGACAAGCGAAGGTGTAATGTGGACATCATTCAGTTGTGCCTCGGTTCTACGTGAGAAGTCGGGTGTAAAAACTTCAGATGAGTCCAGACTCGAATTGTTCGGGAATCTGCGGGCAAAACATTCATCCTTATCTGTTGGGGAGGTGAGGACCTCAAATGTGTTGATTAGCGGGGGTATTGAGGACTTGCTCTTGTTAAGTACTCTTTTAGAGAGTCACCAGTAGTCTTTGGCGCCGAATTTAGAGCATGCTATGCTTCATTCTGGCAGCAAACAACATCTTAGCTTCGTTAAGTATCCTTTTACACTTATTACGAGCTGAAGTGAAAAGGCGCCTGTTTTGGTCCGACGCGTAGTTACGATAGAGTCGGAAGAATTGATTCCGGTTGGCAATGGCAGCCGAGCAAGCGGGTGAGAAACATGGAGACGAATGAGATTTAAGCTGGAATTTCCTAGCAGGGATGAAGGCATCGATGTCAGCCTCAACCCAGGAGGATACATCGGATGCACAATCTTCGATGGGAAGACTAAAAACGTTGTTCCAAGGGATGTCACAGAGGAAGTCTCGGAACGAATCTCAGTCTGCTCTTTGATAGCAGTAGGATATTCTACTTGTCTGGGTTTCATGGGTCGGGCGGGAGTGGAGTGAAATATTGACGGACACTACAGTGTGGTCAGAGTTTCCGAGTGGGCAGAGTTGACTGGTAGTGTAAGAGTCTGGGATGGAAGTGAACCAGAGGTCTAGAAGTGAGTCCCTTCCGTTAGGGTTGTCGGAGAAACGCGTGGGGAAGTCCACTAATTGCGTAAGGGATTGGGTGATTAAAAAGTTCATGGTGTGGACACCAGCAGGGTCGGTGACAGCGTTCTCCAGCTACTTGGTGTGGTGGGCGTTAAAGTCATCAAACACGAATACATGGGCAGAGGGATGGGATGAAATGGCTTTGTCGATATTGTCAGAAATGATGTCAAGTAACCCACAATCAGGGGAGGAAGGAGAGCGGTAGAGAAAAAAGAGATAGAACATTTAAATTAAATATAAAGAATATTAATATATTAACTTTGAAGCAGTGCATTTATTTCATTTCTGTGCAGTGTTCGTTTAAGAGGTTGATGATCATATCTCTTCACAAACTCACATTCTTTTTAGTTATTAGCAAAGTTTTTTCCCTTTGTAAACGCGTTCACACTTACTCCATCCTTATCAGGCATGTAGCACACTCCAACATTCTTTTCGTGTTCCTTCCATAGCATTCACAGCATTTTTCTATAAAATAGTTTTTTTTTTGTTTCCTTCTGTTTTCTATTCATGTCTGAGAATAATGTCCACTGTCGTATACGGGGACTGTTATTTACATAAGTGTTCAGGGCTTTTTGGTTCTAACTGAATTTTCTTGTTTCTTATCATTTTGCTTAGGTTTGTCGAAAGTGTGATAACTACTATTTGTTTCCTTGGCACTAATATATCAGCTACATCCAGATTTTTTGATTTCACTTGCTCGATTGACTCAGTCGATTAAAAACTTAATTGGGAGATTAAAGTTAATTGCTTTACTCGCCCTCGGTCGATTAAAATTCTCACAATGAAACGTGTCCCTTCAAATATAGAAAAAGAAAATCTAATTCCTTTTACAATCCAAAAATATGCCATTAAAGATTCACCAGTTACTTAGAATGATCTATGACATTAATGAACTTTTAGGTTTTATACATAGCGCCTGATTTACGTCGAAATGTGTGGTTAAACAAAAGACAGTGACATCTCTCAATCATCAAAGCAAGATCTGATAAATGGAATTTAGATTGACAAGCTCCTGTCTCGCTTTTATCGTTCTGGTCAGTATAAACATTCGTTTAATTAACGCTTTAAGAGTGGAGCCAAAATGTCTCTGTCGCCCAAATTCAAGACGTTCACAGATTTTTAGAAACTCATTTGGAAAAATATTATCCTTGACTCAACATCTATATTTCCTCTCCGATTACGAAAAGTAAAAAAGAACATTTGAAAGAAAGAAAATAAAATACGCATACTTCTTTCAACCACGCACCCAAAAACAAATTATACAAGTAATTTTTTAGAGAAAATCTTTGAGAAAATCAGATTATATCATCTATGACATGGAGGTTGTAGTAAAACAGAAGAAACTACGAATTTAGTTACCTCCTCTCAAATGCCAAAAACAGTATATCATGATGTTAAAAGGGTTCAAAATTAATAGAAACAAAGTTTTATCATAAAAAAACAGGTTCGAAATTTTAAATAAAATTTCATTTTTTGTTTTCTGTCAGCGATGCACGCAATATTTACGTAAGGCGACTATTAACAAAATGGAGTTGGTCGTGGGGTGAGTAAATTTTCCCTCGCTCTCGACTGCCGGTCGAGTGATTTCTTTTTCAAATCTCAAAGGCTGTCTACATCTATAAAACAAAACATGGATTTATAGAAAAAATATTTTAGCTTAATGATGGCACTTTAAAAAAAATAAAAAGGAGGAGTGCCTGTTTGTTGCAGTAATGGCAAGCACCGGTCATATATCATGCATGTAAGCTTTTCAGGATTCTACTTGGTTTTAGTATGGGAAGCTCGTACTTAAAAACGCATCAAATTATCGATTGTCGGAGCGGTATTTCGTGTGCTAAATTACTTGTCCAGGAGAATGGATTAGACTTTTACGGCAACGATGTATAAGGCAGATTTGTCGCCGACGAATTTGTTTCTCTTTTATCACTTTATCGATGTTTAAATGCTAATCATCCCCTGCTTATATCGGTACAGGCAGGCTCAACATGAACGCAGTTTTTAATTCTTGCACCTCCGATTGGTTGGCGAACATTAAATCTTTAGTTTTAATTTAGCGGTTTTATTTTATTATCGAAACTGCGTTTACACGTTTCTTTTAATGTTACGGCGTCTAAATATCTGAGTTAACTAATCCGGGCTATATTATCGTACACGGAAAATATATTTTAGGTTTTTGGAGGTGAAATACATTATTGGAAAGCATATTTTTTATCTGTTCGAAGGCGTGTTTAAATTTCAGTGTCGTATTTCTCATCTTTAATAAAATATAAGATTTATCCGCTGTAGTAGTTTAATTTTGAGATCATTTTAATTATTTTGAGATAATTAATAGAATAGAGGCTCTACTGTGTGATATGCTCCTAAATTCGTCTCTGGTTCCTGACATCATTTTTAAATTAGATGACCACAAGTCAAAGTGATGTGACACGATCTCTTTTCAAACCAACAATATAATATTCGTTTCGCCAGGTTTACAACCTACGTGTTAACGACCATCACTGAGTTTGTCTGTCAATTTTTATATAAGAATGACGAAGTTCGGCTTTTGGCTCTAGATATCGCAAAGGTGTTAACCAGGTTGTACGGTGCACAAAACGAATATTTGTCTTAATTCAGCTTTTCTTACTAAAACGTGAACTGAAGACCGTGTTAAATGGGTACTCTTGTAGATCATTTCATATTAACGCTGAGTTTTTTCATCCTCAGATCTACGCTTACTCTGATCTCCATCAATGATCTTCCTGATGTCAACAGTTCCCAACTACGTATTTATGCAGATGAAGCAACCAATTTCTCCTGCCTTAGTAGACATATAGTCCGACAATTTAGTTACTTTAAATTTTTGTTGTATGAATTTTGAATACATGATTGCATAATTAAATAATACTTGTTACGGCATTAAATAAGCACTGTCAGAGAGTTAAATTCTATACGTTATACGTTTAGGCGATTAAGTCTCGAAAGTGACATGACTGACTGTGCAGAAGAATTTCCCGCAGTAGGTTGCCATTGATTTCTGCGGTAGACTGGTTGCCAACCAAGGCTACAGAACCCAATCTTTTCTGTTTTTTTAAGTCTGAGTTGGAGCAAATAGATGAATTAATACGTGTAATTGAATGCAACGAACTCAACTAGAATTTGAACTCGTCTCTCGGTTTTCTCGTTCCGAACCAATATTCACTGCACCACGCCGACCATAACAGGTTTCAACTGATGACCAGCAAAAATCTATCATGCGAAACATAAAATAAATATCAACTTATTAATCTAAACTTATTTATAAATGGAACATTGTCTGTGTGTGTATGTGTCTGTGTGTGTGTGTCCGTTACCTATAGACTCCGAAACAGCTGAACCGATTTTCTTGAACATTTACACCGTTGTATTATAAGCGCCTGCGAGTGTTCTTAGCTAGGTTTTGTGTCGAGGTACTCCTGATAAATATTGAAAATCGATAATCGAACAAATCGTGTTATAGAACGAGTGGTCCGATTTTAATCAAATTTGACACACTCATAGACAAAGACATAAGAAACGATATTCAGAAGTTTCAAGGTTGCAGTTCTTACAATAGTGCAAAAAATCGATAATATATATATAAGGCAAGATGTTTGTGTGTGTGTCTGTTTATCTGTCTGTATGTCCTTTACACGAATCCACAATTTTTACCCGATTATCACCAAACTTCACACAAATATTCTTTAGGCTGAGTCTGAGCGCCAGGACCATGGCTGAGTTTTAAAGCTTTCATTACACCCGAGCAACGCCGCGCTATACTGCTATCACAGTCATAAGATATTAATTCTGCATATATACAAGTATTAGAGAGATGTCTAATGATCTAGAGCTTTTAACCATCTTTAGTTTAGTCTAAAGTATAAGGAATTAAAAATATTTGAAACATACTTTTCTTGTTCCACTTTAGACAATTTTTATTATTACGAAGGCGAGTATTTTCACAGAATAAATTATTCCGTGAGAAAGGAACTAAAATATATTGTGCAATCAGTGTAATGTTTTTTCATACACCCTTACACTTGATAGTGCTATGTAATGGTAAGTAGTACGGAAAGAAATACTGGCAAGCCGAGTGTTAACTTCACTTCTACATATATTTCCTTGAAAACGTTAGAAAAGCTTCAGTTCTTTTTCAACGCCATGGGTTTATATATATATATCGGCTGAACCGATTTTCTTGGAAATTTACACTTGTACTATAAGCATCTGTGAGTGTTCTTAGCTAGGATTTCTGTCGAGGTACCCCCGATAAATATCGAAAATCGATAATCGAAAAAATCGGGTTATAGGAGGATTGGTCCGATTTTAATCAAATTTGATACACTCATAGACAAAGACATAAGAAACGATATTCAGATGTTTTAAGGTTGCAGTTCTTACAATAGTGGAGAAAATCGATAATATATATATATATTAAAGGCAACATGTTTGTGTGTGTGTCTGTTTATCTGCCTGTATGTCTATATTTTTCAGCCCTTTTATTTTAGTTTATGCTTCGGCTTTGGCTCTTAATAAGTATAATTTTAGTTCTTAATCTTAGTCATGATACCATTTACTCAGAGGACTTATTTAGCCTTCAAAATTCAGTTTACGACGAAAAAAACTTATTTGATATCGATACCGGGAAATTAAAATATGACTTTCATCCATTCATTTTTCTTTCAGTTTACGGTTTCGCTCTGAGTGGAAACAACTATTGCTTTTTAGTCTTTCTTGCCAACGTCCAAAGAGTCTGAGCTCCAGGACCATGGATTAGTTTTAAAACTTTCATTACACCAGAGCAACGCCTGGCTATACTGCTAGTTTATATATATATATATATATATATATATATATATATTATGTATTTGTGCAGAAATCCTTGTTTTATAGATATTTCCTTAAATACGGAAGAAAAGATACAGCGATGAAGCTTTTTATTTAATTTTTCTTGCGTTTGTACTCGTGTTTTGTTTCTTATTTTAGACATAAAGTGTGTAAAAATTGTCCAAACGTTCTGTATATTTGATCGATTTTATTTGCCGAAATTGGTCAGCACGTTGTAGCCTTGTTCGCAGTTAATGTTGTTGAGTGTTGGTGTTTTCTTTTTTAATTATTAAAGCTTCCATGAGTTTAAATCTTTCTTTTAGATAGGGATGAGGTTATTCTTGTAGTTTCTACTGGTATATTTCCGGTGAAAATATGTGGGTTTTGGGCATGAAAAGTTTGGTACCAGTTTCTCGGGTCGTCCTGAAATCACGGCAATATTGTGTGATGCATGACATGGCTTTGCTCTGCAAGTTCTTCCAAAGTCTGTGTTTGGTACAGTGGACTTGCTCTTTTATTCAACTGCACCCCACCAAATAGAAGTAACAATGTGTTATATCAGGACTCGTGCTGGCAGCTCATACTTATAATAGAGTGTTACTTTTCAATCACCCTGTACATATAATAAAAATAAATATTTGAGGCATACTTTTCCAAATATGTCTATTTCTGTAACGATTATAAATCGTAAATTAGGTGAATATTTGAATACATGCGTCTTAATAAATGACGGGATGTAACCAACAAAATATAATTCAACTTACTGGCAAAATATTGTTTTATTATATGATAGAGACCGCCGAAAACGGTTAAGCAAAGACAGACCAAAAATTGAATTCTGTACAGTTTATTTACAAAATTTCATAAAATCTTATTCAGCAACTGACCAAATGGAATAATGACCTTGGAGACTGAATTTAATACAATTTGTTTGGATGTTAACTAACCAGAGTGTTTCTCAACCCATGTGCACCTGTATGTCGCTTGTACTTAGTAAATGAAAATGTTACTTTTCTTTACGCTTTGTTTTATTTCTTATATATATATATATATATATATATATATGTGTGTGTGTGTGTGTGTGTGTGTGTGTGTGTGTGTGTGTGTGTGTATAACTCTGTTCATCAGGCTTGGACGATCAGTTTTGTAATGCGGCTCATTAAACTGATGGTTCTGTGGAGTTTGCACTCGTTTGCTCCTGGATTCTTATGTAGTGCTATGAAGATATACTTGCTGAGATCATCTGGTATAACCCCACTACTATAAATTTCATTTATTATTTCTCTACTTTTCCTTATGCCAATTTTTTCCAGGGCTATCCTCAACTCTATTAGAATAGCGTCTGGTCTAGCTACTTTGTTTCAATTGATGTTGGGCATTTCAGCTTCCACTTCGGACTTTAATATTTCCTGTCCGTCCTCACCTTTGTATATTATGGGTTGCTCTCTCTTGTTATTGCAAAGATCTTTTATATATTCTTACCATCGTTAGAGTATATCCTCTTTCTCCAATATAATCGTTCCATCCTTGTTTTTTATACATCCTGTTGAGAAGCAGGTATTTTTTGTCCTGTCAGTTCTATTATTTCTTTATGTCTGCTTTATTTTCTTTTTAGCCTGCCTGCATTTGCGCCTTATTTCCTTGTGTAGTTTCCTGTATTCCATTCCATCTCTTGGCATCATTTTCTGTCTGTTTTTGCATTATGTCGAGAATCTCTTCTGTCATCCACTCGTTTTTCTTCTGCGTCTGGTTTCGTTTGCAGCAATGGTTTTTGCTGATGTCACTAGCGCTTCCTTTACTGAGTCCCATTTTGTGTTTATTTTTTCTATTTGTTCTTCGTATTTGTTTTTCACGCAGTTAGTTTATTCTTTCCGGGTGAAGAGTAGCTTCCGTTGGAATTAACTGTCTTCACGTCGTTAGATTTCTCATATTTACTGTGAAAAGCCGTGATTATGCGTGGGATATATAGTGTAGTGGTATCCCCTTGCCTTCTCCACGTTGATTTGTTTAGAGACCAACTCTAGTTAGCTGGCTTTTGTCTCCTTATGAGTTCTTCCGCCGTTTGTAGGTTTAATTGTTTTCTTACCGGGTTGCTAGCACCCCTTAAAAGAAAGGACGGTGTGGGTGAAAGATAGAAGAACATAAATATTAAGTATATACTTAGTATAAGTTCAAATAACTAGTCATGTCAGTTTCCCATATTAGCATTTCGATACAAGTAGACAGAAAAAGATTGAAATATTCTTTGAATTGTTATGTATATTTCAAATATATTTTCTCGTAATTTTTTGATAACTTCGGCCATTCACTCTTCAGTTTAAAGAAATGTGGAAAGTCCCAGAGAAAGAGACAAACAAACAGCAACAAATAAGGAGAGAGAAATTGAACGCAATACAATATTTTACATTAAAAAACAAAAAACAAAAACAAACAATATTATATTTAAATTAAAATGTCATCTATTTCTTTTAGAAACTAATACAGAAAAAAGGGAAATATTAAAACAAAACATTGAAAACGTAGGTGAAACGTTTTTTTTACGCTAGTCTAAACTAGCAAATGACGAGATCGTCTGCAAAATTAAAGATTAGCATTTAGTTACTAATAGACAGAAAACGCTTGAAATTTTCCTTGAATTTTCATGTATATTTCAAAGACAATACATTTTCTCGTAATTGTTTTGATAACTCCGATCATCCAATCTTCAATTTAAAGAAATGTGGAAAGACCCATTGAAAGAGACAAACAAACAGCATCAAGAGGCGAGGGATGAATTGAACGCAATGCAATATTTTACATTAAAAAACAAAAAACAAACAGTATTACATTTGAATTTAAAATTCATCTATTTCTTTTAGAAACTAATACAAAAAAATCTGAAAGTTAAATATTAAGACAAAACATTGAAAACATAAGTGAAACTAATTTTCCCATGAAATGTTTGGCACGCGTCTTAGATTTTGGCTAGTTTCCTATTCAATGGAAGGATTATATCTGTACATGAATGACTTCTGCGCCTATGATCGAGAAAAGTTTGAAGGAATTTTCTCTTGAGTGTACTGATTGTTTTCCTGTATACTTCGGACATACACTGTTCATTTCTGTTAGGTATCTTTTCATTCTTTATCGTTCCCATTATTTTGAGGATAACTGCTTGTTATCAGGCAGCATAGAAATGACTCCGTCTCTCACTTCCTCTCTCTTTCTCTCTCTTTCTCTCTCTCTTTCTCTCTTTATATTTGTGTGACAAATATTTTGCCTCTGGTGACAAGAAATGCTCATTTTGACAAGTGGTCTCTTCACTTGCATAAGAATGATTCCACCAACATTTATATTTTCCCAAATGCTCAATCACTTAGTTAAAGCGAACATTCTCTACTCGTTTCTCTAGAAATTCTGATGGATAAATTTCTTTACTTTTTACCTTCTACCCAGTCTCTTTTAGCATTATGCAGCAATGTCTACTTAGAAATTTTTAACACGCAGTTGCGCCTGCAGTTATTTATTTTCAGTCGTCTATTGGGCCACAAGTAGCCACAATCCTGGCGATATAATTTTGTTATCAATGCATTGGGATTCATTTTGTGATTTTCTACGCGACTCCCGTTAGAGTTAAGTTTCTAATCTTCCTTTAGGTTTCTTACTGAGTGAAAAACCAGCATCGAAGCTTTAATGCCGTCGCACAAATATCAAGTGAAACAGCAATCTTCTCCTTCGTTCACTCTTGCCTGATCAGCCGCTATAGCCCACAGAAATTACATCTTCCTGCAATAACAACGTGATTGTTTTATCCTAGCAGACGACCCTTTATTGAAATGGATGTAAACTTGCCATCAATGAGGCATAATCATTGTTCGCTGACAGAATCAGACACTGTATACTGCTTGTTGTAGTTACTGGTGACTCTTTCAGAGAATGACAAACAAAAGTAACCTACGTCTTTTTAATTATTTTGAATTGTTGACATCTGCTTCTAATAAAACGGAATGTATTGCCACTAAATTATCTTCCAACACTATTTTCAACGCATCAAGAGCATCTTTGCCTGATTTTCCATATACAACCGGATATCTACTGAATGATATGCCTATAACACGTTCCATGATATTTTCAGCCTAGAGAGTGTTGGAATACGACATCCTAACTTGCCCAAGACACACCACTTCTACTGTGGTGCCCTAGGAGTCACACGAATCGTGATGATGTAAAAGATGATGCTATCTTCTGTCATTTCCAAAATAGTTCCTCAAAATGCACGTGAAATGCAAACCCTGCACCCTCTCCCTGCAATTGTCTTAAGTTATACTCCTGAATTGACATGATTTCTCAAAAAATATTCAGTAAATGATTTGCTGCTGATTCTATAGTTCTTGCCTTTAAGAATACAGGTGATACGTTAAACCCTCGAATTAACAACCTATTGGTCATTTACCTTTATTTGGAAAATTACTAGATGTTACTAATCAACTCTGAATTTGTTGAACATCTTATTTCATCCAGCCTTCTTTGATATTAAACATACGGCTTCCGGTTCTCTACGTCAAGATCCAATATGATACCAAGTATTACTGAATTAGTATCAGTCAGTTACGTGCCATACTTGATACACGTTTGGGCGTTCATATCTTGAAACTAACAAGATTGAATGGACAGAAAATTCACTGTTCCACACCCTTTTAATTTAAAGCGGTGATGCTTGGATATACATTATCTTTATCAACTACCTGCTCCTGTGCGACTGATCCGATAAAATAAAACCAGCAGCTGATCTCGAAAATGGCGTGTGATCAGTTGTTAATTGAGGCTTATTATTAGTCTCTTGCTTGAGAGGAAATGATTAGAAAATATATATTCTTGATGTCATTATATCCTTCATAGAGAGGGAAAAAGAGAAGGAGAGAGATATAGGGAGAGAAAAAGAGAGAAAGAAAGACAGCAAGAGGATAGTATGGAAATATGTAACCACAGTGTTTATTCCTGTGTCTGCACACAAACTCTCTCTCTCTCTCTCTCTATCTATCTCTCTCTCTCTCTCTCGCTACGCATGTATGTGGTTGACAAATATATTATGCTCTCATTACGATTGAGCTCTCTAGAAAAGAAATTTTTTTAAAACAGATTCAACTTCTGGCGATATAAGCACTATTCTTGAGAAATGAATTGACTTCTTTCGGTGACTGACGTGTGTGCACACACTGCTTATATGCAACACGTTAAAATCTTCCTTCTTTGATTCAATGCGCCTATGGCTTAGCAGGTAGCGACTCCGACTGGGTTTCGATCCTGACTAGAAGCATGTGGATGTGTCTAGCCACACTGATGAGCTGTGATAGAGCAAAACAGGCTTATATGTGCATGACTAATATATATATATATATATATATATATATATATATATATATATATATATAAGAAGTTCTCACTTTAACTGAGCAGGTGCATGCCGACGTTACTTTCGTCAGGACATCATTATAATGTCCTCACTCATCGGGACTGCTCAGTTAAGTGACAAATTATTTGCATTAAACATATAAAAGCTCAATGTCCATCCCCACCACGAGACATTTGTGATATAAAACCAAAGTAGAACTACTGAAAACGCAACAATATTGGCACCAAATCTATCACAACACAACACTATATATATATATATATATATATATATAATTTTTGAGATAAACTATATTTATGAGTTAAAGGGATTCATATCAAGGAAAGTGCATTTGTAAATATAAAATGTAAACGTGCACATTGAGGTCAACATCTATCGACGACAGACGTTTAGGGCATAAATGCAATTTTCTGGGAAAAGTGATTGAAAATTGCTTTCAATCATGAAACAGACTGTCCACATATCTATCTATCTATCTATCTATCTATCTATCTATCTATCTATCTATCTATTCGCTTTGTATATATATTTGCTTTGTATAGCTTCGTCAAAAACCAATGGTGGGATATGTAGATGTTAAACAAACACAAATGTGCTTGAGCAGGTGCTAATACAAGGATTGTCTAGTCGCCCTAGTAGATTGTCATTGACGAGCATCCAGGAATTATGTATATAAGCGATATTAAACATTCTAAGATTATATATGTAGCAAATATCTAATATATATATATATATATATATATATATATATATATATATATATATATTAGATATTATATTATTTATATACACACTTATGTATACATACATATATATATATATCGGTAAACTGTTTACTGGACACAACTATTGTGAGATGGCTATAAAAGTAAATGAAATAGTTCTATATTTTGAGCGATCGAAAAGAGATGGAAGAATTCGATATTGTCCATATTGCTATTCAGAAGGTCCAGAAAAAATAGTTTCTTAATAAAATAAAAGCAGAAACAATGTATTTCACTAAAACAGAAACAATAATAACAACAGTATAACTGTAATCAGTGCCTCAGCCTAGAAACAAAAAACGCCAATCTTCAAACACACCAACAATAAACATTAGTCACAACACAATAACGGACACCCAGAGCCGTATACAGAACTGATGAAAAAAAAAATCCAAACTGGGTAATATTCTGTGAATGATAAACTGCCTCCGGTGTAATTATATTATGATACGATTTTTTAAAGCATAAACAAAATGTACAAAAAGAAATAAAAATGGATCTACTGACTGTCAAATATGGCTGGACTTGAGTTTTTTTTTTAATTCAGCGTTCTCGGAAAGTAAAGAAACACTAATAAAAAGGGTTCTATCGCTTTAAACTCTGCAAGAATATCAGAATAGAAGTATATATATATATATATATATATATATATATATATATATATACTTCTATTCTTTTATATATATATATATTTATATATATATATATATATATATATATATATAGATATATTGTAAATCGTACAAGAATATGTGTGCTTGGATGGATGGATATGCAATATTTGAAAGTGGACTGTGAGCCGAGTCAACGCAGAAAGAGAAACTTTTACTATGTTTCTATTTTTCATTTTTTCCATCTTTCCAGGCAATACGAAGCGAAGTTATTTAATATTGCATTTATCTCTGAATGAAAGAAAGTTTGTTTTTCACATTGTTCTTCGATGCAATAAGATTTGAGAGAACTATGATGAATGTTGTATGTGATAAACCAAAAAAAAGAAATGGATTGAAATCTATAAAAAAAGAACATTGCAGATATATTTAAACTAAAATGGCAGATATTCAGCGTTAGTTTGATGGAAAATATTTCTTCCGCTTATTAACATGGTGATTCACAGTTTTATAATGCGAGTTGTCTATCTCCGAAAAGAATAATTTTTTAAATACAATTCTCAATATAGACTGCACAAACCGAGATAAAAATTAAATATATATTTTCCAATTAAATTATCTTTGCAAATAAATATATTACGAATGAAGATTTCTTCTTTTATTTGCGGTGTTCATTCTGGACGTAGGTGATCATGGCACTTCACAACTTCCTGTTTTTTATTAGATCTCATTCTTTATTCTATCATTAATTAATCGTGAATGTTATGTTACTCTCTGCTTTCCTCGGTGTATCTGACATTCAATAATTTTTCTTAGTTTGAAGTTTTACAAGCTTCTTTTATCTTATGTGTCTCAGAAATGTAGACTGTATTTTCACTTTTCTTGTGTTCTGTTCTTTAGGTTTTCCATAAATATTCCCGTTTATTCGTTCAGAACATTCTCAATATGCTAAACTTATATTTTTCATGTTATGTTGTGGAGTAGTTTTTGCACTGGAGGTTATAATCGTGCTATGTCGGTTGCTAATCGACTTAACGTATCCAAAATGTTAGGAACTTGGTAATCCTCCACTGAAAGCTGATTCCTTAATATTCGGCTAACTGCCGACTAATATCAACTGCCTAGTATTTCGACTGAACTCCAATAAAAAGTCTAAAAACTCCTATGAAGTTTCCAAGAACTTCCTGTTAACTCTTATTAATATAGGAGGGATAGTCCATTATCTGAGGAATAGGTGTGTTTCCCATAACATGTTACTTCATTATTTATTAGGAAATGTCCTTTTACAAGAACATGTGTATATCTTTGTTTTACAAACCGAAGAATTCGGCTCAAGTAAGCGTCACAGATATTTTCTCCGTTGTTGTGCGATGATTTAGAAAACGAATATGAGTCAAATTTAGAAATTACAATGGAGAAAATAAATATTTCTTCCTTTGCTGATTTGAGTTTGCCACCTTACAAAAATGGGAAAAGTTTATAATTTTCAAGGTAAGTCCGTCTTGAAAGTAAGAGAAAGAAAAGAATATAAATAAATTCTAGAAAATTACATTATAATAAGTTTTGAACATTTATTTGTGTAAATTTTGAAAATCAAACATTAGCAAATATATTTACATCCGACTTTTTAATATAGTGTTTCATTCGGACTCTGAAACAGGGAATACTTGTGAATAAGACAGTATTGATATATGTGTGAAGACCTCCAGCCATACAAAAACCCTGTTTCCTTCCCATAATTTTACCTTTATATAGTTGAAAACTGACTCCCTCATCTAACGTTTCTTAGTTCTAATAATGTTCTTTTGGATGACTGGCATTCTATGAGAGACAAACTGATCGCTCTCAGTAGAACATAAGCTGTCAACCACTTCTCCCCATCGACTAGGAGGTCATAGATACTTCTGTAATTTTATACAGGTAGGGATTTTGACCACACTCAAATTCTTTTATCTTTCAGACAAGGTAGATTGGATATGGAATCCAATCTACTCTGATATTTAATCCATAACTGGAAGAAGAAGAAATGGATTAATACCTTTCTCAATGGTATTGGCGCATAAATAAATGTACCGAATTCAACAAAAATTCGAACTCTGCTCTCTGTTTCCTTATTCTGAGCCAATATCCATTTGCACCGGACGGCACTTCCGAATTCAGAAAAATATCTAAATTTATTGATTACAAAATTAAAATCCAGGAACTTTTTATGAAATCAAATACAAAATTTATTAAAATTGTGTTTCTTTTTCGAGACACGACGGACCAAAAATATGAGTAAAGTGTTGAGGCTAAAAAAAGGAAACAAAAACCCAATTTAGGAACGTATCAATTGTTAAGTGTCATACATGATACACGCTTAGGCGATAATATCCTGAAAGAGATATGACTAACTGGGCAGAAGATGCTATTAATTTCTGCGGAAGACTGGTTGCCAACCGTAACTATAGAACCCAATAAGTACTGTAATTTAACCAACAGTTTAAGGGAAGAGACGGAATAATACCTTTCCCAAGAGTATTGGAGACTAAATAAATGTAAGGAATTCAACTACAATTGGCGGTCGGCTCTCAGATTTTTAATTCCGAGCCAATATCCATTGCTCCACAACAAAAATTGAATTATATATATAATGCATAATATTCATTTCTAACTCTGCAATATCGCAGATTTTTTTTCGTTTTAAATATATTTTTGGTCATGTATTATATTTTTTTTTCTTCCAATCAAATGTTAAACTGAAATATTACTATAGCAGATTAATTTTAAAACTGGATCGATTAAGAATTAAACGCGGATTTAGATTTTTTTGCGTTGCAAAGAATTATAAAAATTATATGAAAAGAAACATTGCTAATAGAAAATTGAAAACAATTAAATATTATGTAAATTTTCAATTAAATTATTATCCTATTAAAACCTTAAGAAAAATATACCAAATTCAGAAAATAAAAGAAATAACAATTTTATATAGGATAATAGCTGGACCAGTCATATTTAGAAATTACCCACTGTCTTCTCAAACAAGTGTTAACGCTATAAGAAATACGGTACCTGCTGGCCACCTGATGCAATGTGGCTGCATGGTTAAGACATTGTCATTTACACCATGTTATCCATGTTCATTTCCCACACGGATGAGGATCTGATTTCTTGCTATGGAGATATTTCTCCGAGAACGATAACGATGTGAATTGAATTGTGAACGAAATAGGAGAAGAAACTGTACGGAAGCTGCCGTGGTTGCTCTGTCAGAAAGCTAAAAAAAAATTACATGATTACGTGAGTAGCAATCTGCTGCAGGGGTGAATAGGTCAGCATTTTTATATAATATATTCCCTTTGAGGTGAAATGGTAGTTAGCTCAGGTTTCCATAGTTATATATCAATAATGTCATTTTACCGATGAACAGATATAACGAACATATCGTTAAAACAATTACCACACAAAAAAATCAAACGCATTTATAATGAAGAATACCTCTGAAAGAGATACTGTCGGGTGTTAAAAACTCTTGATAGAGCCATCATTGGCAACAAAGTAGAAGCCGATGACCCAAACTAAGCGGGAGCAACTCCAAAGATTCCAACAGTAGAACAAGTGGATTATGATTATCAATTAACTGAGCCAGCAAATTAACAGGGTAAGTGCAACTAGAATTTAAAACCAAGTTAGTATTAGCTCATTGCAGTTTCAAAACTGGATTCTGCATGCGTCATTCCATATTTGCCGCAGAGAAAGCTTATAGAGCCAAGTGAATAGGTCATTTTCATTTCTGGCAAGTTGAGGTCAAACTTAAACAAAATCATACCATCAGAACTTTATTCTACTTTGTTTTACTTTCAAACAAATTTTGCAATATTTTTTATCAGAAAAAGCCCCGTTCAATACTGAACGTCAAATGGAAATGCTCTGTAACCAACACAAAAATCCTGTGCTTTATGCGATGAAACATTTAGTCCCGTTGGGAATATAAATTCGATTCAGTGAAGAAATCATCCTACAGATGACACAATATCGTGTGGTTGAAAAGCATACAAATGAGAGAAAGAATGAGGGTGTTGATATATTTCCACTTGTACTATTTTATACAATGCAATTTGATTGGTGTTAAAAGAAATCCCCCTTGCTAGACAAGATGAGTTCATTCCACAAAATCGTTAAGTGGTTCTTGGTTCTGAGCCAAACTTAGGCGAGTGAATTTTAAAATACAATTTTCTAACTTAATCCTGTTTAACCAGTGGAATTCGTCTCGTCGCCAAATACCTGAAGAATATATATATATATATATATATATATATATATATATATATATATATATATATCATGAAAGCTATTTGTCTATACTCCAGTGATGAGGTGAATTAACATTAGTTACATTGTTCGAACTGTTGTCCTCAACTTTATTGCCATGTTTACGAAATTTCGGCCGAAACGTCGTAAACATAGCAATAAATATGAGGACAACAATCCGAACAATGTAAATAATCACGAAAGCTCTTAGACTGATATAATCAAAGAAACCCGTTTGATTTCATTGTTGAAATTTAATTTAATATAAATAGTGAAGTATATATTGTTCCTCTCGAACACGTGGCGTGGAGTACAGATTGAAAGTATTCAGAATTGTTAAACACATTTGCACTACATGGGTGATCACGAAACAACAAACAATATGTTTTTGCATAAATCATTTTAAGGGAAAGAATGCTGCAATGAAATTATGAAGGCATGTTTGAAAAAAAAGAAACATACAATGTAAACGATAATTTCTTTTTTTTAATAATCATATCGCCCCAAAGCAAGGCATTTTACTGCCACTGTTTTGCAGGGTGTTACATAGGAGGAAAGTTATGAGAAATAGTGACAGGTTATAGGGGGTGTCAGGAAGTGGATAAGAGAAGGATAAGAATACTAATGAGAGTGGAGTGGACGGAGAAAAGAGCATGAGAGAAAGGATGCAGGTTAGTGAGATAGGAGATGATTATTCACTTCACATTAAGTTCTTGGAGATTATAACTGTCGGGAAAAATACAAATGGAGGCGAATTCCACAGGCGGAAATTGCGAGAAAAGAAGCTGGTGGAGTAGAATTTGCGTTTACAATTTATTAGTTTTACAGTAAAAGGATGGGACCTAGTTGCTAATCTTGTGGCTCGAGTAAATTTATATATAGGGGCACCAGTGAGCTACGTTCATCTGAGCAGAAGCAGTGAAATTATTTGTAGAAGAGACACAGGGAAGCCACTCTGCGCCGCTGAGAAAGTGACTGTAAACGGGCTGCCAAGTCAGGATCTATCACATTAATGATCCTCCGTTGAATCTTGTCAAGGACACCTCGATGGATAGCAGGACCACCCGACCAGATATGGCAGCAGTATTCAATGTACGGGCGGATGGCAGATTTATATATGTGCATATTTATGTATTTATTTATATATTTATTTATATATAATATATTTATATTATATATAAATTATATTATAATTATATATATATCTATATATCTATATATATAATTATATATAATGGATGGTAGTTTTATATATTTATTTATATATAATATATTTATATTATTATATATAATACTTAAAACGTTAATGAAAATAACATACACGAGCACAAAATAAATAGAAAACACACGATCATCTAAAAAAATGGCTGGGTGATACAAGAATTTCTTCATTCATGTAGAAAGTGAAATCAAGTACAAGTTTGCGCACGATATATAGCAGTATTATAATGATTCAAACAAAATCGAATTACAGTTTCATGAGAATGGATTTCCTGAACAAATAGAGGTTACTTGATTTAATTATGTTCCAAATTTTTGTTTTAAACTTCTGCTCCATTAATCAAAGCAGACATTATTTAATTAAAATTGAAATAATCATGATACTTTCATCATTTTTCTTTGAAGAAATGTAGGCGTGTGTGTTTTAGCGTATGAAATATACTGAAAACACAAGAGAACGCAATAAATAATCCAAATAATCAGTGAAATGAGCTTTTCGTTTCCATTCAAATACTAGTAGGTATTAAATAGTTGTTATTAAACGAGCATACATGCCAATCTTCTGTAATTAGATAATAACTTAATATTTGTTTCGTATATAAAAGGAAATTCTTCAAATAAGTATTTTTTTATATAATTTCATAGAGATCATTTTCAAAATGCTTTCTTTAAATATTTGGTTACAATATGAACATTTCAAACGGTAATACCATTAAACCATGAAATCATGCGATAGCCATACGTCTCTCCCTCTCAAAATAACATCACTGATGTGATTTGATTTTCCGCGTGGTCCAATTCACATTCACTTTTTAATTTGAAGGTGCTAGAGACTGCTTACGTCTGGTCTTGTAGGCCATCGTTGTGAAAACACCGAGAATATATGCTGGGCCCTGCTGTAATTAGTTTCTAGCAGTCCATTCAACCTTTTTCATCGCAGACCATTTCATTTTTCACAACTCTTACATTTTACCTTAAGCTCTCCCGATAAAAACTTTGATAAGAGCGAGCGAAACCAGTTGTTTTCGTTCTGTTTTTATAATTATCACCCCATTATGTCCTCTAACATAAAATTATTACTCTCAATGCAATACTCAAGTTGTGTACCAAAATATCACACCCTGATTGAGCACTCTGGAAGAGTGGGAGACTTTGTAAACAGTAGCTACTCCGGCCTATACGCATCGCTCATTCAATAATGAATTAGAACACATTATCTATTGGGCGTGTTTATACGCGCTAAAAAGTCTGCCTTCTTCTACCGGACGCTCGTGGCCTAGGGGTAGAATTGCCGATTCGGTCGGGTTTCAATACTGGCTTAGGAAGCGATCGGAGTCTAACCGTACTGATGAGCTGTGATATAGCGAAACAGATCTGTCTGTGGATGACTATAGTATATATATATATATATATATATTGTTGTGGGACGTTAACCACTTAACTATGGACTTTTCCTACCAGTATATTAACAGAGAGTTAATCACTCTCGTCGCTTCAGTTCAGCTCAGCAAAGTCTGTCAGTCAGTCACTAGTAAGCCAAGCTTATGTTTACTCTGTTTTCTTGTATCTATATTTGACTTAATATATGTTTAAACTCCATTTAGTGGTCCATCACCGGTTCACATCATATATATATATATATATATATATATATATATATATATATATATATATATTACCTTACGTTTTAAGTTTCATGCATTTTACTATCGTCGGTTGCATATTATAAACTGAACGACCACTTCATAATAAGCACTTGATGATTGCATAATGCATCAAACTCTGAATCGTGCTAAAACATAGGATAATATGTTTATTTATTAACATATAATTTTTCCTCTGAAAGCACTGTTCTATTACAAATGAAAACATTTATATATATATATATATATATATATATATATATATATATATATATATATATATGGATGTGCGCCTACGTGCGTGTGTGTTTTAGCAAAAATTAACGGAAAATTGAAAAAAGATATATTTGTGATGCGCTTCGTTCTTTAGGACTTTATCAAACTGAAGTCATTTTTCTGCTCATGGAAATACACCTGCATGCAAAAGGGGATGTGTCGCTGAAACCTTCCTTTTTTAAATGTAGTTTGTCCTATACATATATATATATATATATATATATATATATATATATGTGTGTGTGTGTGTGTGTGTGTGTGTGTGTGTGTGTGTGTGTGTGTGTACACCAGAACTGTTCAGTTTGCTAAAGTGGCTAGATAATTCCTGTTGCAGAAACCGGTTCAAGCATATTAATTTTTTTTTTTACTTACGTCTATAGTGTCAAACTCATATATATATTGCATGTATGCTGAACACAATACAATAAGATCTTTTCAGGAAGAGAACATAATTTGTGCGTAATTATTTTTTGAACACAACCAGTACGCTCCAATGCTCGGTCATTGAATATTGACTATGTGATAGGAATATTATTATATAATTAAAGCATGCATAAAAAGTTAATTCTTCTGTAACGTGTAATAAATTCAGTGGTGTAGTTTAATTTATTTATTCATATTTTATATAAACAATGAAGTTGTAACATATTTGAAGTATGGCATAATGCATATTCAACTAAATGATTTCAAGTTCTCATTACAAATGACGACATATATTCGCTGATAAAATTAATAGTAGTTAAAAAATAAGAAAAATAATTGCACGCTGTTATGCGTGCATTAGGTTAACATAGTTGATTTTGACTCTTTTCAAGTATGATGTTCAAATCAAAATATGATTCCAATTATATTTCTATATAACTATTTTCTTTCAAGCTGGTAGAAGTTACGCAAAGAGGAATAAAGAAAGAAGGAATTTATATATATATATATATATATATATATATATATATATATATTAATCGTATCTCCCCGAGCAAGGCTGTAACGCCACTGATGTGCAGGGGGCTACGTAATAGTGAAAAGATTGGAAAAGAGAAAGCCGGAAACCACATCCTAAACAGGGAACAAGGGATGAGCCTCTTAACGTGTTCAATAGACGTGGGTGGAGTGTGAACCGGGCAATATATGATAGCAAAGAGATATTGTACACGTTTGCTTATTATAATATGTACGTATATTCGACCGATTAAAAAATTAGAGAGTAAATAAACAACAGACTATCAACATTTTAAATCTATCTAATGATATTTACTATATATCACTAGATTGTTACAAAAATAATGGCAAATTTCAGAAACGTCATTTTATTTTTGAAAAAGTAACTGTAGAAACGATTAAATTAGTCAAATACGAGCCATGAGCATCTATGCACCTCTGCCTATTGATCGATAAGATTATTTATATCTCGTTCATAATATGTTATTGGCCGTGATGCAACGAAATCTTTAAAGGCTAATTCCACATCTGGCTTGAACCTAAATGTTTTGCCGTTTAAATATGTGCTTTAGTTCTTTAAAAATGAGAAACCGTAAATGAAAGATCAGGAGAATAGAGAACATTTGGTAAAATATTTTATCACAAGTCGGGAGTTTTCGCAACGTCATTCTTGCAACATGTGGCCGTACATTATCATGGAGCAGAATTGGACCACTTCGATTCACTAATACATATCTCATATATTGCAGGTATTTCATTTCAGCAAGTTGATTTAAATAACGCTTTGTATTAATTCGCTGATTGGCTTCCAGAAAGCTGTAGGAGATAACACCAGTTGTAGACCACCAGGCAGTCACCGTAATTTTTTCTGATGCAAATTTGGCTCAGGGAAATATTTAGGAACTCATCATGATCAAGCCGTTGACCTTATTGTTTACGATTATCAAAAAGGATCCACTTTCCACTGGAAATAGATGGTGGTAGGCAGAAAAAGCATCGAGAACGCTTCAAAATTCCTAAGATTTTGATTCTCATTGAGATGATAAAAAATCTATTCATCGAGCTGTATCACCTTGCAAATGTTCTGCAAATGGCGTGAGAGGGTTGCAGTGCTGACACCAAGCGTCTGTAATATTTCTCTGAAATTTAACGTGGGTTTTGCTCCACATCTACTTTCAATTGTCCTTTGTCAAAAATTAAGGTATGTCTTTTATCATCTTCCTCTTCCAGACTCTCATCACCAGTGAGAAATTTCTGGAACGAACTTCGTACAGTATGACCCCTTTGGATTCATCTCCATGTGCTTTGTTGATAATAGCAGAAGTTTGGGAAGCACTGTGTTCAAGTTTGAACTCATGCAAAAAAAGTAAACGAAGATTCTGTTTTGTCATATTCATCATTAAGAGCTTCTGTGCTTTCAGATTATTCCTATCTGTCAATAAGTTAAAGTTTATTAAAGAGAACATGTAATAAATTACGAGAATATTATGTGAATCTGGCTTTTCAAAATATAACAGTTGGATCCACCATTACTTTTATAACACCCTAATAGTAGGTTGTTGAGAGAAGATGTTAAAATCTAAAATTTCGGACATGACTGTTTCTCAATGAATAAATAAATAATCTTATTGATTTTTTGGGGGGATAATTTTTCTCCACATATGAGATATTACAGATGTGACCTGGTAGTTTTGGGCTAATTGTGTATGCGAGTAGGGTGATAAAGAGTTTTTGATAGCATTATGTGGAAACCTTATTCATTATGCCTAAACTTTTATATAAAACTAGAATGCGTGAAGTTATTTAAAATGTATTTTAACTCAAACTGTCGGTGTTCTTAAATTAAAACAATATAAAGAGTCATCAAACATTATCAATGTTATGGTCTGGTTGTTTGAAATATGAAACTACAATGAAATTAATATTGTTAACTTTGATAATTTATTCTATATTTATTAAGTACGTGATTCGTTCCTGTTTCATCAATATATTTTCTTATTTTTCATATGGTTTAATTTAATTGTCACAAATCAAAGTTGTCGGATTATTGTGTGCGGTTCAGGTGGAGTAAAATATTCTCGGTAAAAATATGTTTATATACTTATTTATTACACATTACATTGGTAGATGGCTGATTTTTAAGTTTAGACAATATAAGGAGTTAATGCAGAATTGGAGTTTGTCGTATAGTGTTAAGTGGATCCTTACTAAATACCTTATTATTTGTGCCATCAAGTTTTATGTGTAACCCTATTTTCAGATGGCTGGTTTAATTTTGTATCGATTTCAAAGATAAAAAGAAATTTATTTTAAATTGAATAGAATGAGAAAAATACATTTACTTTTGTCGGGAAAATGAGCGAATTGATTGAATCTGTTTAGGTGGACCGTTGAGATTATATCATCGTTCTGTTTTGACGATTGCATCACACCAGGTCAAATTGGAATATGAGAATTTCCTGTCTTCAGCTACCTGAAGTTTGGGTACGGATAAGCAAGCAATAGAGAGGGGGAGTTTTTCCCAGTCCGTGGTAAAAGACCGAAGACTCAGTCGAAATAGATAATTGATATTATTTTTATTTGAGATGGTAAGACTTACACAGAGAGGGAAAATTAAATTCCAGTAGGTACCTCTCTTTCCCTGGTTTTGTGTCTTTTCAATAAAAACGAGGTGGAAATAAGGAGAATTGGTCCTGTGATTTTGCAGTAGACTGTCAGTCTGAAATCAGCGAGTTGCTAGAGCCGACAGAAGAAGCTACAACTCCGGAGAGAAATTGCTACTAAAAATGGTAGTGTCATATTAAAATACCAGCAAGTTAATTTGTACGCCACCTAGATTTGAACATTTTTATAGCGTCTACATAAATTAGATATAAATATCTATAAATCTACACCCGTGTCGTTGTACTGGTTATATTTAGTTCGCTGGTTACCGGGAATCAGGGATAGTGATACAATAATATACCGAACACTCGCTGGCCTGGAGTGACCTATCTAGTAAATAACAGGCAATCCTACTCCGGCCGGTCCGAGATCAAACAAACATAGCGTGGACGGATTGTTTGAGTTTCAGGAAAAGTTGGCTCGGTTTCGTCCGGAATCATCTTATATATGTACTAGAAATATTTTAGTAAGGTATGAAATTGCTTGTGAATGTTGTAGGTAAAATCGTAACCGTAGTAATTCTAGAATTTTTATTTGTTTCGTAGGTTAGAAGCGTATCCATATTGTGTTTGGAAGCCTCAGTGATACATTTTTAGTGGTTTAAGTAAATCATTTCTGTCAATAAATTGATTGATTGAATGCCCTATGCATTTGTTATAATACTCAGTGTCAGAACAGATATGTTTTATGATTTAGCCTTTTTCAGACAAGGATATCCACGAAAATTAAAGTTTGAAGTAAGCAGAATATCGGATTAAAAATAAATCGATTAATACATTTGTAAATATTATATATTGTGCGTACGCAGTCATCCGAGAAGTGACAATTTAATTCGCGATAGGAATCTTGGCTTAGCTATTCTGCTTATCCTGATTTTGCAGCACATTTCAGTTATATAGTCAAGTGTTGCTTGATTTTTGTGAGGTGAGTAAATTTTGTTCCATTCAGGGGATTTTACCATATTAGAAATTTCCAAAACTTATAACGAGCTACGTTCGTAAAATAAAACGTATGTCCCATTCGGTATTGAATTTCGTAAACACGAACTCGCAAACAATTTCTTTAGAGCATGTTCTCCTTAAACCATTTTAAATAGAGATATTTTCACTGCATAATTTAATAATATTCTCACAGATCCTGATGTTTATCCATAGCTCAAGATTCCTTTCAATCATTTACCGCCATTATCATAAGAACCCGTACAATATTCACTACTTTTCAGCAACTGTTATGGTGAAACACACCGATTCTATATTGAATAGACTCTCCCACTTAATTTAAGTAAGAGTAGTAAGAGGAACGAGGGTCAGTCGATTTTGGACGATAGTAGTCGACAGTTAATCGAATACGAAAGTAGTCAGCGACCTACCAAGATTAAAATGCGTGATACATATTATATCAAGTCCCTAACGTTTTGTACAACGAATCTATATGGACCGACTTTAGCAAAAATAATAGCCTCCACTGCGAAAATAACTCTACAACAATTTTGGCGACGAAGATATCAAACTCACGTGGAAGAGATAAAAAGAATTTTTCCACTGGGCCAAAAAAACAATTTTGGGCGACTAAATTTGCACTCATACGGAGGAAGAAGAAAATCGCTCACCACAATAATTTTGGCGACAAAGTCTCGGATTCACATAAAAAAAAACTTGGCAAAGTTTCTCGCAAGCCATGACGTCAAATTACTGACGAAAAAATCTGTCGTATTCTCAAATGAGAAAATAAATATTTATCTTGATAATACAGTTTGTTCAAATAGGTCATGGTTTGCTAATTCGTAGGAACCTTCTTCTACAGTGTAGGCATTGTGTTAACTCTTTCCAAAAATGGAGGAATGTAAAAGTCTATTTCTGAAATTCTTTAAGTTCCAGTCGGAACAAGAGACGAAAATATTAGAGCAAAAAAAAATAAATAAATAAATAACATTCCAGATGCAGCTACAGGAGAAAACTTTCAATAGGCAAGTGCAATTCCAACAAAAAATAGAACAGATGCATAAGGAGTTTTAAAGCAAAATTCTGGTTATAACTGAGAAGAGGAAATAGAAAAATCTATAAAATGATTCTTTCCCGGTGAAGACAATATGGAATTCAGTTGAAATATTCACGTACAGTCCAATTGACGAAATAACTTTTGCGGAGCATTATAAAAATTATACGGACGTGTATAACGAGGACTGCCACTCGTGGTCTGGAAGAAAGAATGTTAGGCTTTTTAAGCAAATTAGGAACTGCTGAGCATGACAAATTGGGAAACTACATTTTACCGAAAAAAAAAACTAGCGAGTTCACTTTTTAACCGAGGCGGTAAATATACTAAGTGAATTCTTTAGTAAAAAGACATCGCTGTTCCACAAAAGATGGAAATGTTTCAATCTGACGAAAGATGACGATCAAGACTATATAACGTACGCACCCAATGTGAATAAGCATTGTGAAGAATTCAAGCAGGCAGAATTAAGCGCAAACACTTTTAAGTGCTTGGTGTTTGTTCAGGGGCTGGTATCGGAAAGAGGCGCGGAGTATAGAAAATTAGTACTGGTAAAATTGGAAAGCGATCCAAGTATCCAAGGTACAAAAATTGGCAGAAGACTGCACAAGATATGTTCGCGTAAAGAAAGATTAAAAAAAATAGAACAGTCTGGTGTTTCGTATATAAGGAAAATATGCTACAAAGGAGAAAGTCAGTCTCTGACACGTTCGCCAAGGCTGACTAATTGTGATGCCTTATTCTTGTCGACGGTCGTGACGGCAACAATTTTGACACTGCCAGCCAGTTGGACGGTTGTTCGGTCGCTCGCTGGTCCGGGAACGGATCCCGCAGCTATGATGTCGAAACGGTACCAGTTATGTCGACGCTTTCGGGCAGCTGTTGCTGGTCGTAATGATCTCATCAAAAAGGCTGGTCTTCAAGACGTCTATTACAACAACGGACCACTACCCACGTTGTAATTTCATCTCAGAAAGTCGCGTTTCGCATATCCAGTAGCCGTCTTTTCACCAGAACCAGACCGAACACTTGTGTACACTTGTGGCTAAAAATAATCACGGTACCAAAAAAAAAAAAAAAACAAAAAAAAAAAAACAATTAAAGAAATGAATAAGGTCGAACACGCCTGGGGAGTTACGAAGAATGACTTTATAAAAAAAAAACTATTATTAGTCACAGGAACAGATAATACAGTTGTCAGAATGCCAGTTTACAACGGAGAGAGTAAATTCATTTAAAAATATCAGAGCTTTCAATCCTCAAATAAAAATACCTTTTCTAAGTTTCGTTAAAGTAAACAGAGCTCTTCAAATTTTCATTAAAGACTTTTCACATATTTTCTCTAATCAGAGCTGTTAATTCTCTATGCAACTTCTAAAATAACAAAGTCCTTTCGGGTTCTATAGGAGTTTAACGGAGTTTACCGAAGTAGAGCGAACGAGGAATCAGAAATGTCAATTTTCCATGATTTAAAAAAAAGCAATGACGTTTCTTTCCGGATCCTATCGAAGGCGCATTATTCAACATTAACACTTTAAGTTGATCGGCGGCAGGCTTCATTCGACATTAACACATTAGTCATAGGTTCTGTGGTAGGCGACCAGCACTGGGTCATGGCTCCACCAGTTGGGAACCCTTTTTCATGTTCGTTACATTTCAGCTCACAACAGCTACTCACCAGCCAACAATTACTGATTTTTCTCTCCGAGTCCGAATTTTTATAACCATCTCCAATCCTCTCGGGGGATTCGGCAAACTCAAAGTTTTTGACTAATGAGACCGTTTTCCACCCACACGATATGCGGGAAGCCATGGGTCGACGAATGAATTATCAACAGCTCACATGACGTAATACATTTTGGCATCTTTCTTTCGATTACATCATCTTTAGATTTTTCAATTCTAACAATTTCTGTTCACTGGAACAACTATTGGGGATTTATCCCTACCTGACCTCATCAAGTAAATCCTGACATTTTGTTATGACTGCGACGATTTTGTCAAATTTCCACCTAGCCCAAAATAATCCGTATCGTATATGAAAAAGAAAAAAAAACTCTCTCTGTCTCTCTCTTCCAAATAGTCAACTAATTTATACATTCCCTGGATTTTACAAATACATGATAGTATTAAAATAGTTTTTTACGTAAGCTCACATCGCGAATTACAATAAAGCACAAATAATAATGCCACTAATATTAATTCTCCTCTCTCCGTTGTATTAAACCAAACAAAAAACATATACCAGCGGGAGGTAGTGTCACAAGTCTACCAAAAAAATTCTAATATTGCGGATTATCATACAAAAAGTGAAATACCAGAGAAAAATTAACAAAAACTCCCGAAGCCATATTTTGCTTGCGGTGAACTACACTGGTACAGATATTCAGATTTTAAGAATAAAAATTGTTCAACTGTAAAAGAATGGGACATAAAAGCACGCATTGCAGGTGAAGGAATAAAATCAGAAAATTAAAGTCCAACGAGAAAAGTTGGAATAACCAGAGAATTTGTTGCCGTAGAAATAAGTAATAAAAATATAAAAATGCAACTTGACACAGGTTCGGGTTTATTTATTATAAATTTGCACAGGTAGAAGAAGTTGGGAGAAACCAACTTTAATGATGACAAAGAAAATCGCGAGACGGGAGAAAAATACAATTTATTGGAGAATTTGTTACAAACTTCACGTTGAAAAAATCCAAAAAGCTGAACTTTTTCATAGGTAATACCACGAATTTACTTGGTGCGAATTGGATAACAGAATTCCAACTTCTAGAAAAAAATGAAAGAAGCCACCAGAGACAAGTGTATCTTGAAAATAAAAGAAACAATAGCGGAGAGGGACCAGTACACAACAGATGTATTTTCGCTTAGCCATCCAGGATTGTTATACAGAGAACGTATGAAGATTCCATACACACTGTAACATCAAATATTACAGGATTTTCATGCTAGTCATCCGGGCTGCACTAGGATGAAGAGCGTAGTGAAAAGTTTTGTATATTAGCCGAATATGGACAGGGATATTGAGAATTGAGTGGCAAAATGTAAAGACTGTGCCTTAGCTGCAAAGGCACCTCCGATAAAATTAAATCCCTGGCCCAAAACAGATCTACCATGGTCTAGGTTACATGTGGATTTCGCAGGTCCACTGAATGGATACCATTACATTATAGTAGTGGATAGCTTTTCGAAATGGTCTGAGATGCAAAGGATAAGAAAATCGACGACGCAAAGTAGTAAAAACTTCCTACTGGAATTGTTCGCAGGGTTTGGTGTGGTAGACAAAATTGTGACGAACAACGAAAGTCAAGTTACTTCGAAACAATTTAAAGATTTCTGCAATGAATACAACGTCGATCATGTTACCACAGCTCCATATCACCCAAGATCAAACGGGTTAACTGAAAAGATTATGGACACCCTAAAAAGAACATTAAAAAAATCTAAGGAAATACCTGCAAAGGAAGCCCTGCAGAAGTTTCTACAGGTATACAGAATTACCCCAAATAACGGAACACCAGTCACATAATCGCCAGCTGAGGTGATGTTCGCACGTCGGGTAAGATCTGTCTTCACAAATTATTACCGAAAAAGACAAAGTCAGGAAGAAAAAAAATTATACAAGTAAAAAAATACAATCCTGTTGAAAAGTATACTTTAAAGTCTACAAACAGAATAAATCGTTCTGGGAGATTGGAAAAATAGAAAAGCGGATTAACAATATGATATACTTCAGTGATGTACTTGAAAAGTGAAAAATTCACGTGCAGACGGCACATTAAACAGATCAGACGACGCTCTTTAGACGTGGTTGACTGCGACTGGAGGTGATTTTTGATAGGTTTGGTCTACAAACGCCTGCAACAATTTTACCTGATGTACGCCGATCCAGGAGGAAAAGAAAGGCCACTAATCATTTAAAAGTGAATAAAAAAGTAGGAGTAACGCTACGATGTCGCTAAAAAAATAAAGTGCTTTTTGTGTTTTTCCTTTTCTTCATATTTCCTGTAAAATTATAAAAAAATAAAGAAAACTGTTTTACTTCAGTAACGTTTTAGGAGGTGGTATTGTGGTGAAACACACCGATTCTATAGTGAATAGACTCTCCCACCTAATTTAAGTAGTAGTAAGAGGAACGCGGGTCAGTCGATGTTGGACGGTAGTCGTCGACAGTTAGTTGAATACGAAAGTAGTCAGCGACCTAGCAAGATTACACTGCGTAATACATATTATATCAAGTTCCTACCGTTTGATACACCGAACCTAGTAGGCCCGACTTTAGCACAAATACTAGCCTCCACTGCGAAAATACCTTCACAAAGCAACAGAAATTTCTACTGGTTTATGTCTGAGGAAAGCTGAAGATGGAACTTTATGGGAAGTACTCGAGCACTAATATTTATTTGATGTATTACCCCTCCGATATGCAGCGGTCATTCTAAGAATTAAAGTCCCATAGCTCAAATATTGATGTAATATTATTTTATGAACCCAAAAAATATTTGAATGCCATAGAAGAAGACTCCTACAGGAACTAAGACCTCAAACTATCATTAGTCGCGATAAAAAAAAAAATGTACCTTTCGGGGAGGCACCGTGTTTTTAATGATTCTAAGGACCTCAAATTCGCACCTGACCTCAAGTGGAACTCGTATATACGATCCATTGCTAAGAATGCAGATAGAATACTCGGCTTTCTGTACCACTCCAGTAATTACCTGAGTTTCCTACTATTTTTTCTTCCCAAGAGCCATATCTGGGCAGAAATGTAGTATTCTTCTCTTAGTTGTGTGGGGACTTTCTAGGCATCACACTCCAGTCTCGACACAGTCTAAAAGAATCTCCGCGCCCTTGTTGGTGACAAATTATTCTTCAACAATCAATCATGTGTGAAACCTTTTCATTACTTCGAAGGAAAGTGCTTGGACAAGCTACATTCGCTTGTCCAACCTGTTAAAATCTTTACGGCAAGCACACACCATGCAACTAGCATTCTAGCAAAACCCCTAAATTTTCTTCGTATTCCATCGGTGAGTAGTAAGTTTCACTGGAACTTAATTCCCACTGCGAACCAATGCTCATCGAGGGAATCTCTGCTTTGTGAAACGGACTCACAAGAGTCTGTTTCCAAGATCACCACAATCTTAACCTGTTCAAGCCTAGGGTTAATCGTTATCTTCCGCACGTATCTGCAAAATTAGGCCCCTAACATAACTTTCTATCACGAGTGGCTTCCGGCCTTAGTAAAATAGAACGATCTTTTAAATAGAGAAATCTATTAATGTTCTAAGCTGATCAATCTCTGGTTGAATTAAATGATACCCTCTGGTTTAGCTGTTAGAGAAGAATATAAAGATAAAGAAAGAAAATTAGTTTTAATCAATGAGGTGAAAAAAAAAAGACAAAACATTTAAATTACAGTGAATAAGGAAGAATGAAGGAGTGACAAATTCATACTGCCGTTCTTTAGGATTATAATGCAATCTGCTGTAGATTAAACAATTTATTTTTGAAATTTATTTTCATAATTAATTTGCTTTGATATAAAAATCATAATAGAAACAAAAAAAAGCTTTTCATAATAGACATGAAAAGGAAAAACAAGAAACTGTACAATAAAACAAGACAAGAAGATATAAAATCTATCTATCTAAACTTTATAATGGAACCTTGTGTGTGTGTGTGGGTCTGTGTGTATGTATCCGTTACTTATAGACTCCGAAATGGCTGAACCAATTTTCTTGAAAAATTACACAGTTGTACTATAAGCGTCTGCGAGTGTTCTTGGCTAGGTTTTGTGTCGAAGAACCCCCGATAAATATCGAAAATCGATAATCGAAAAAATTAGGTTATAGAAGGAGTGGTCCGATTTTAATCAAATTTGATGCACTCATAGAGAAAGACATAAGAAACGATATTCAGAAGTTTCAAGGTTGCAGTTCTTACAATAGTGCAGAAATTTTGATATCGATACCAGGAAACCAAAATTTGATTTACACCCATTCATTTTTCTTTCAGTCTACTGTTTCGCTTTAACTGGAAACAACTATTGCTTTTTAGTCATTCGTGCCAACGTCCAAAGACCATGGACTAGTTTTAAAGCTTTCATTACAGCCGAGCAACGCCAGGCTATATTACAAGTTATATATAAGTAAATATATTTGTATCAGTCTCTGTATTATTTATTATTACAAATTATTAAGCCTATACATTTTTATACTCAGTATAATGGATATGGCGTGACACTATTAATTCGGGTCTTAGTATTTCTGTTAATACTGTGAAACTAAAGCCAAAGCTATATATCGAACATTCTCGGATTTATTATATAAAAGCTGAAAATTGTAAGAAATATTTAATTGGACATAAATCTGCTGACAAATACAGCAGAATGTAACAAATAAAATATTTTGATTTATATTAATAAAAATCATTCAATATTTAATGTGCTGTCCGTTATTTGATATGACAGGAATCAGACGTTTTGAAAAAAAATCCTTCTCTGTATATTGGAATGATTTACCTTATTTACATTCCAACTATTGCTATAATCTATAATATGGTAATGTGCCCTTCTTTGTTGGGAGAATTGAATGTTCTGATAACAATAACAACAAATACAAGGATAATAAACCGAATGTCAGTCAGTCAGTTAAGTGCTATACGTGATACACGCTTTGGGTGAAAGAGACATGACTGACTGAGCAGAAGATTATCCCATAGTAGGTTGCCATTGCTTTCTGCGGTAGACTAGTTGCCGACCAAAGCTAGAGAACCCAATTTGTTCTATTATTTAACCCATAACTAGAGGGAAGAGACGGATTAATACCTTTCCCAAGGGTATATGTGCGCAAGTGAATGCAATGAATTCAAGTGGCTTTCGAACTAGGCTCCCTGATTTGTCGTTCCGAAACGATTTCCACTGCAGCACAAATGTAAATGACGTCAAAAATAAAAACAATTTTCGACAACTTCGATAAACAAATTGCCTAAAGGTTGTTTTACATATAAGGAATCCTATAAGCTCTTCTCACAATATTTTATATTGAATTACAGTCAGAGCAATGACATATTTGTCAATGCCAATATTCTTCTGAGCATAGACGAGCATTGATCTTTAGAGATTCAATTCCTTCATGTGTGAAATGTCCTGACTTCTTGAAAAATCCTTCTCCAAGAAGTACAGGGGAGCTTCTACGTGGAGTAATCATCAGCAGGCTTGTCCGCTAGATAGATAAATAGTGAGTTGGATCCTTACTGAGTGCCCCATGCTTTTACTGTTGTCCCACATCTAATCTAAACTTAGAAAATCCAAAGATAGCCATCCAAAGACAGATAGCATAATGTATTCTCTGATTATCAGGGTGGGGAAAATAAATAAGTTCATTTTTTTCTCATGATAAAACGAAAGCAACAGATTCAGATACTTGCCTCAGAGAACAATTCCATTAGCAATGAAATTCATATACTTATCAGATAGAAAAGACTTTATATCTGAGAATTTTTTTATATTCTCCGACCATAGAATTTAATTTAGCTCACAAGAACACTGGTGAAAACTCGGACCCCGCAAATTACCGCCCTATCAGCCTTCTTCCGATCTTTGACAAAGTGTTCGAAGCCATTATCAACGCCGAGGTCGTTCAAGATCTCACAACCCACAAGCTACTCTTGGACAAGCAATATGGCTTCCGCTTCACAAGGTCCACTGCTGATATGCTAACGACCATCACCGAGTATATATACCGGGCTCACGACAAGAATGGTGAAGCGCGAACCGTCGCCTTGGACATATCTAAAGCGTTCGACAGAGTATGGCATGCCGGCCTTCTACGGAAACTGCGAAGCTACGGCATAAGTTGACTTTTGTTGGGCCTAATCCAGTCATTCCTCTCTAACCGTACTAAATGGACATGCCTCTCAGAACTATCCTACAAACGCGGGTGTCCCCCAAAGTTCCATCCTAGATCCTACGCTCTTTCTAATCTACATCAATGATCTCGCCGATGCCATAACATCCCAAGTAGGTATGTACGCCGATGATACCACAGTTTACTCTCACCTCCATCAAAAATCTGGTGTTGGTGACAAAGCGAACCTCGCTGTCGAGCTTGAAAAGGACCTCCAAACCGTGGTGGATTGGGGTAAGAAATGGCTCGTAAAATTCAATTCTTCCAAAACGAAGCTGCTGCCAATTAACCACCACAGACAACCGCACCTCGCCCCACCATTAGCATGGAACAGGCTTGCCTCCCAGAGAGTAAAACACTACGCCTGCTCAGCCTGACACTCTCAGCGGACCTCAAGTAGAATGACTACATCGAATCCATTGCTAAATCCGCTGCTATGAAAGTCGGCTCTCTGTGCAGGTACCGGAAATTCTTTCCGCCTGAATCTATTCTGCACATATATAAATCTACCATCCGCCCGTGTATTGAATACTGCTGTCACATCTGGTCGGATGTCCCTGCTATTCTCCTCGGGCTTCTTGACTAAATACAGCGGAGAATCTGTAATGTGATCGATACCGTAGCTGACCGCCTGCAGTCGCTCCCTCACCGGCGTGACGTGGCTTCCCTGTCCATATTCTATAAGTACTTTCACGGCTTCTGCTCGGATGAACTTAAATCACTGGTGTCCCCTAGGTGTGAATTTGCACGAGATACTAGATTGGCAACTAGGTCCCACCCCTTTAGAGTGAAACCGACGAAATTTAACCGCTATTTCTACTCCAACAGCTTCTTTTCTCGCATTTCCCGCCTGTGGAATTCCCTTTCGCATGATTGCTTCCCCGACAGCTACAATATCCAGGAGTTTAAATGTAAGGTCAATAGACACCTCCTAACACACTAACTCGTACCCATTCCCTCCAACACTCTCCCTACGTACCTCCTAACTCGTCTATCAGCCTCCCTCTGACATTTCCTATGCCCAATCGCTCTATGTAACCCCCTGCGGACTGTCCCTGTGGACTGCCTTGCTTGGGGTGATATGATTAAAAACAAGTGTATTTACATTGAACAGGTGTTATTAAACAGTAAAAATGCAAGATAGAAACTATTATAATATTGAAATATTATTTTAAGAAAATTTAGCAAATTAAGAATACAAGACAAGCTTGCATTGAAGGAATGTGTGTATGTGTCAAGATCAGAGAATATAAACCACGGGAAGGCGGTGGGCAAAACAATAATATTAATTCGAAATTAAAAAACAATGTGCATGGCAAAGAGATGACGCAATCAAAGAAATTCGTCCTATATAAAAGAGAGATCAGAAGTAAATAAAGAGAGCCATGCGTGAGAGCGGAGAGAACACCCAGCAGATCAACCAGTCTGTCAAATGCCTTCGTATGAGTGATATCTTTCCTGCCACTTCTCTTTAACGTCATGTCACCGAACAAAAAATAATTATATAATCGTATATTTTTATATATATCCATCGTTTATGAGTGAAGACAATAGACATTTTGGTTTTCAGTATATATATATGGGTAACAGGACACTCTGTGTATTTTTGTATATTTCTGAAATGAGATACTATTTACACTAGTTACATTATTCGGACTATTGTCCCCATCTTGGTTGTCATTTGTACAACGTTTGTGAGTTCAAGACCAGGCTACATCAGTGGTGAACAAGTAACTTAAAGAGTCGGGTTAGAAGGAGATAACTCATTACTACTGTTGTGGATTCCGGATGAGGAACCGCGCAAAATAATGAACAACAAAAACAGATATGAATATTGAAAAGTAGATTATATTAAACGTAATATACAAACTTGAACGCAGGTTAGTAAATCCAGGAATACTATTAGTAAGAAATAAATATATACAAGTCTTGAAGTGAAATCGTGAAAATAGTATATTAGTGTAGATTATTCTAGCTGAGTGGAGGCTCAGAGCTAGTATGATTCTGATGCTGTAGTCTGGGTAATTTCGGTATCTCTCGGTAACTTACATATCAGTTCTGGTACTCTCCGATAACTGTAACGGATCTCTACGAATACTCTCTACTGCCAACTGCAACGGTATTTAGTCACCTTCCCACTTCAGGCGAAATGTGACATAAGGTCTTTTTAATGTGGGTCTTCTCGGTCATATAGCCAGGCCAAAAATATCTGTCTATCTTTCCCCAGTCGTGAGTCTACCTTTCGGTGGAACCACAACTGGGTTAGTGCTCTCTGCCCGAAAGCATGGAGCGCTCTCCACTCGAAGGCAGAGAGCACTCTCCACCCGAAGGTAGGGTGCTGACAGAGTCAATAGTAGCAGAGGCAAATGCCGATTTCAACTACTGTTCTCTCTATGGCAGAAGTATATGTACACTCAGTCGAGTCCATTATCATATACAAAAGAGAGGAAATCCCACAACAACTGCCAAAAGAGGTTTCGGTCACGAAATAATAATGATATAGTTCAGTGATTGTAATAAAGTCGTCGGTTCGAAATTCCGAGCATCTGAAGAAAACCGGAGCATGCAACGGTCGAAACGTCGTAAAACATCAGCAATATACCTAGAACACAGAAATTAATTCTATTTTAAGCACAATGTGGTGGTTAGCAAATATCTTGTTGATGATAGCTCCAAAAAAATTGCCGATGTCACTAATGAGCCTGATATTCTGAGGGAAATATGTCTAATGTGCATTCATTTGCACTCAGCAACTTTCATGAGTTTCAGAATCATTTCTTTTTTGTTTGTTTGCTTGTTAAGCAGCTGTGGAAAGATTGAAAATAGTTCTGGTCAACCTTCTTAAGAACAACTTCGTATATGGTTGTGTCAAGTCATCTGATAAATCTGGAAACTGTGAGGAGAGGAAAGTCTGATAAAAAGTAACCATAGTCGTCTAACTTAGGGTTTAACGACGAAGAGCTTAGGTATATAAGTAGAGGATGAGATGATTTTCTGGGTATTCATAATGGTTGTCATTGACGATTTGCTTCTATTGAACCCTGCATTTTGATTATAAAATTGTGTGGATTCCAAGTTTTGCGATTCTAACTTTCACTACTGCAGTCGGAGCATACTCTGCGTTTCCAGGACTTTCTTGCAGTGATTTTCCCACAGTTATTCATGAGTCCATAGTTCTGCTACACTTTTGACAGAGAGTTAGTAATGTTTACGGTGGGATTGATAGCACATTTAGGAGTGAACCATAGTTGAATATTTGGTTTTTGTTAGTATATTTTTGCAGTGGGGGATAGAGCTTTATAAACCAGGCAGGAAATATCGAAAAATTAGGAAGGCTGTTCTGCTGTGATCATTTTCCACAGAAATTGATGATTATAGTCATATTTTGTTTCTTTAACAGTATATCAACTCTTTATGTGTTATTTGATGTCAATGTTGTATATTCTTGCGAGTTGTTAAAACATCGTATGTCATTCTATTTTCACAGTTGAATACATGGTAGTTAGTACTTAATTTCTGTTCATATATATATGTATGAGGACATGATTACTAAAGATGGTGGTATGTGTGTTTCATATTATTATTTTGTTGAAGTGATATTTTGAAATACAGTTTAATTTACTTAAGACATTGTAGGATATTTTATGGATTAATGTCATGAAATTTCTTTCACGTTAGTTTATTTGGTTCGTTGATTTTGCTTAGTGAAATATCAACCTCTAGAGGTTATTTAATGCCGAAATCTAAATATTTAGTACGCATTTTAGGCTTTTAATTAAAAACATGCATTGTTTTATTTTTCTATAAAATGTATTGTTGATAGTTATTATATAAATTGTATTGTTGGGAATTCTATTATAAAATGTACGTCTGTTCATTTTACTATAAGTAAGATTTTTTTTTACTTTCTTTACAGATATAGAAGCATTGCTAGCATAGTTACAATAAAAATGTATTATATTTTCATAGCGTTTTGTTTGGGGATTCACTATTTGCCTATAACTGGGATGTTAATAGTTGCTAACACTACGTGTCAGGTTGGACCTGGGAACTACAGCAATTAAAATAGAATTTTACGCTCTTCAAAAGCTTTAATCTCATAATTAGATGCCGTCATCAGAAAGCTCATAGAGAAGCTTCTGTAATGTTGATTAGAAACTCTCACATTCAGTCTGAGTGCATCGTTAAACTGTCTTATGAAATTTCATGGGTTGAGGATATATTTGGTTTTGCATCAATCGTAGCATAGAAAAATGTATGGAAGGATGTACCCAATGGTGTTAAGACTCCAGGAAAGCATTGATGAGAAGAGCATGTGAGGCATTTGTTTAAATGATTACAATGATTCTCAATTTTATAGGAAACTCTTTCACACAAAATTGGTAATCTCATAAGCTATGGAGATATCATATTTTTTCGTCCATTCTGTTTGTGTTGACTAGCCAATCCTTGTTGTGAATATTGAAATTATCACAAGTGTGACTGGTTGCTGAGGGATAACTGACGAGGATATATATATAATCAATCTTCTCTACTATTCTGTCAGACACATTAAATAGGTAAATACTCTTAAATTAAGTAAATACGCATCAAATAGGAACGTTTAGCTTTTTCTTCTGACATTTGAATATGAAACGTTTTTTTTAGAGCTTAAAAGGCAATGGCATTTCTATTGCAGTTATTGTCATGGCAAAGTGATTCGTTTTAACTTACATGAAAACGAGGCAGACTGACTGACACGAAGTTGATTTTAATTAGACTTTTACCTTTAGTTAGTACTTAATTTCTGTTCATATATATATGTATGAGGACATGATTACTAAAGATATACTATAATAATTTTTAGGTGGAGGATCATTTACCTACGAAATATAACCTATTGTTACTTTGAGAATGTTTTACAAATGAAATTACATTTTTCTCAACTACTTTAGAATACATATGTTTATTTAGTTTTCGTTTGATGATCGCTAATGATTCCACACCATCAGAAGGAAAATAAACACATATAATTATAATTTCTCTATAGGATTTCTTCAGAGAGAGACAGAGAGAGAGAGACAGAGACAGAGACAGAGACAGAGAGAGAGAGACAGAGAGAGTTTCTTGGTAAAAATATCTGCACATATCAATCTAAATTTCAATGATCGTTCAAAGTACAATTTTGCATTTAATTACTGGCACTGATAGTGCAAAAAATAGGCTCATTGATATTGGAACAAGAAATAACTGAACAGTACAAAACAAAGAATAAGACGAGTTATCTGTAGACATGGAGAGGTGTATGATTATGATCTATGACCGTGGATTAAGGAATGAACAAACGCTCATTTGGACAATTACATAAACCTGTTTCAAATAAAGTAATATGTTTTGTGCGAGTAAAAAAACGCAATAAAAATGTTATCAGAAGTACTATGACAGTCACTTCCAAAGAAAAATATATTATAAAAGTATTAATGCTCAAGAAATATTCCCACAAACACATAGGCGTAGGTGATCACACACGGACATTCACTGCCCTGTTTTCTCGTATTTTCATTTCATTAAGATTTTACCTTCAAAATATTTGGACAAACTGTTATTACTAATTCTTTGACTGGGATGTCCTATTACACAAGCCCAACTCCCCTGAACGTCCACTTTTGGGATTACTCATCTTCTTCAGTGTGCGCGTATCCTCAGGTCGTTGATTTAATATCTCTCCACAAAATTCTTTGTAGCAAACGATAATTTTTGTATTTTCGTTATCTCTCCCAAACTCTGTCAGATAGGTTAAGTGTTGTTTTTCCTTGTCTTACATGTTTTCCTTTATCCTTAGTCCTATGAGTATTACAATTTCCATACCCTCTTTCCTCAGTATTTTTCTCTAGAAATTTCAAATGTCTTTTCCTGATTTTAAACATGTGTCCTTTTTGTTTTCATTGTCACTAGAACTCCGTCATTGATAATTTTCAGTTTCATAATATTCTCAGCATCTTTCTGTACAACAAGCTTTATGTAATTTCACGTCTGTGGGGATACTTTACGGAACTCATTAGCAATATCAGATAGTTAACATGCCATACATGATACGCAGTTGGGCGAAATCTAGAGAGAGACATGACTAACTGGGCATGATTTTCACGCCGTATATTGCTTGCGGTAAACTGGTTGCCAAACAAGGTTAGATAATCCAATCTGTCTTTCTATTTAACCCATATCTGGTAAAATAAGAGTCAGATTAATACCTTTCTGAAGAGTACTGGCGCGAAAGTGAACACAAAGAAGTCAGCTGAAATTTGAACTTAGCCCTCCGAATTCTTTATCCGAGCTGATATCTACTCACCACATCGTACATCCTTGGCATATAAGAGAACATAACAGTTCATTACATTCTTCTTTGACTCTAACTATATTTTTTCCGTTTCTTAATACTTGGCTTAGCTTTTGGAGAGAATCTTTCGCTATTCCAATGCAATCAACTTCTCGGAGCAAAACCAATTTTTATTTTGCAGAGATGATCTGCCTAAGAATGTACCCACACTTAAATATCTATGCCAATGATACAGCTATATATGAGTGCACCTTCAAACAAGTGATGGCTGATCTCTCATTTGATATAGTTTCACAGTGGGTAAAAACTGTCTGGTTACATTCAAAAACCAAACTAGGTACATTCACCCATATCTGATCGTACCTAGATCTACCATCAGTTATGGTGAATGGATATCCCCACGCGGTGGGCTCGTTCCCAGACTGCCTGTAAGGTCTTAAAATTGTCCTAGACCTCAAATGGAACTTGTACATAAGATACATCTCTGAACATGCAAAGAAAATGGTTTAACTCCTGTACTGCTACTGTAAATATTTGACTCCTCGTGTGATCTCCAGATTAGGTGTAAAAAGGACTGCTCTCATTTTGGGAGCAGGGAATGCTAGTTCTTACTTTTCAGCTAAAAAGCGTTTCCGCGCTCTTGTGGGTGTCAAACTATTTCACTCCCTTCAACCTCTATTTCACACATTGGGTGTGGGAAAACCCTCATTACTCTATCGCTATTTGATAGAGATTGCGAGGACGAAGTGCATTTCCTGGATCCAATATTTCTAACGTTCACGCTGTGCCGCTCACATTGTTGTAAACTACCATCTTTCCTTACGTATTCCATGGGTGAGTGGTCCTACTTTAGCAGAATCTTCTTGCAAACCACTGTTCTATGAAACCGATTAGCAAAAGATGTTTTCTCAATAAATACAATCTAGGTTTAACCATAATCTTCCTTATCTAACAGTATTAAGCCTTTTACTATGCAATCTTTCCATTCAATTCCCCTGTGACTTATACAGAGTAAACCTTATTGTAAAAAAATCCAATTTCTTGTAACTGATGTTTAGCCCCACTTTCTCACTCTCCTTCACTATTTGCTGTAGGAGTTCTTGTAGTTCCTTCATTTCTTCCAACAACACTGTGTCATGTGCATGTTTTATATTGTTAAGATTGTAATTGTTAATAATATGTTTAGCTAGTACACCTAGCAGACTCAGAATCACCTCGATGTATAGTTTGAATACATCGGGTAAGATACATTTACTTGGCAAACACTCTTTTTATGTTTATGTATTTACTGAAATAATTTTCTATCCGTATGATGACGGTTTTGTTGCCAGTATAGATTCTGAATTATTTTATTATCCTTCCCAAATATGTCGAGGTTGCCTAGCACTCCAAATGTTTTTTGTATCAAATGGTAGAAAAACAATTTATTCAACGGAAAGGTAACTAGATGTGATGTCTCAATAAATCACCGTGGAGAAGGAAACAGGTATCAGGTCCACTATTAATCCCAAGAAATCTCCACGGTTTTAAGAATCAAATTTTGAACGAGAATGGTTTGAAAAAGGTCAAGTCTATTAGAATTAATTCTTCATCCGGTAAAAGAAAAACGTGTGCAGCCTTGCGCTTATGATCCGAAAGTCATTCAGTCAGATAAGTGCCATACGTGATACACACTTTGGACGATCATAACTCGAAAGAGACATTACTGGCTGCGCAAAAGATTATCCCGCACTAGGTTGCTATTGATTTCTGCGGTAGACTGGCTGCCAGCCATGGCTATAGAACCCAATATGTCCTATTATTTAACCAATAACTTCAGGGAAGACATGCATTAATAACTTTCCAAAGGGTATTTTGTGTGTAAGTGAACGCAAGGAATTCAATTAGAACACGGCTACCCAATTTGTCGTTCCGAGTCACACATATCTCTGGGACTTAATTTGAATAAAAATCCTTTGAATCCTGCAAAAATCATTAAACAGCAAGATGTTAACTTATAGGAGAACAGAATGAAGAGCTGATTCAGATATGTAAAAAACGTAGTGGAATACAGCTGCATACATGCTGTTGGATAAATTTATGTAAAAATATCTAAATATTTTTTATAACTCATAGTAAATAAATAGTTATGTTATATTGCAATAAATAGGTAGATTATATTGATAGAAAGAACTTTTTTAGGCCAGTGAATGATGGAGATGCTCGGCAGCCTCGATATTTTCGGGAAAGACATAAGAATAATCAAGAATCTCTACTGGCAGCAAACGGCCTGCATACGGACAGGTAACGATCTCAGTAGATACACAAAGATAGAAATAGGCGTAAGACAAGGATGCGTCTTTTTACCGGATCTGTTCAACCTATACAGCGAGAATATTTTGAGGACCCTAAATGACACGCCAGGATTTGTTATTGGAGGCCACAACCTGAACAACATATGATATGCGGACGATACAGTGCTGATTGAGGACACGGAAAGGAAACTACAAGACCTCATACAGAAAGTAGCAGTGGAGAGTGACAAAAAGGGGCTACAAATAAATTTTAAGAAAACTGAGTGCATGGTCATCAGCAAAAGATACAACCCAAAATGCCAAATACAGGTGGGGGATAACAGAATCAAACAAGTCCAAGAATTTAAGTACCTAGGAAGTGTTCTAACAGGAGATGGAAAGTGCGACACGGAGATCCGAAGGCGAATTGGCATGGCAAAAGACACGTTCCAGAAGATGAGCAAAATACTAGCACACAGGAAAATCTCAATAGAAACAAAGAAAAGAGTGCTGGACTGCTACGTGATGTCAGTTCTTCAATACGGCAGTGAATGCTGGACAATATCATCGAAAATGAGGACAAAACTGGAAGCGGCCGAAATGTGGTTCTACAGAAGGATGTTACGGATATCGTGGACTGAGCATGCAAGCAACGATGAGGTGTTGGAAAGAACGGCAACAAAAAGGAAATTGATACTGAGCATCAGGAAGAGACAACTGAAGTTCCTGGGACACGCAATGAGGAAGGAGAGCATGGAGAACCTGATACTGACTGGTATGATAGAAGGAACGAGAGACAGAGGAAGGCAGCGGATAACATATTTGCATGGTCTGATCAGATGGATGACGGAACGGGGGTTGCCAGGAGCAGCAGGAGCAAACATACTAAGAGCCACAAAGGATAGGGAGACATGGAGAAACATGATGGCCTACGTCCTGAAGGGACAGGTCCCATAGAAAAAGAAGAAGAAGAAGAAGAAGAATGAGTGAGAAACAAAGCGAGAGAGAGAGAGAGAGAGAGAGAGAGAGAGAGAGAAGCACGTAAACAAGGAGTTACAATTTTAAAAATGATAACTGCACACATAAATTTAATTAGAACCTCAGGTTTCTCTTTCTCTTCGTTTTCTTTCTTTCACCATCTCTCTGACTCTGTCTCTCTCTCTTTCCCTCTTTATATATATATATATATATATATATACATACCGAAAGAGAGAGAGACAGAGCACCAGTTATGCGGTCTTGTTATAATTTAAACTCATGCGCATGCGTGTTATATTGTTTAATTCTGTGTACTGTGTTACCGACGCATTCATGATGTAAATTTGTCAGGTATTCCCTGAAACTTTAACTTTCTTCTGCGAAAATTGGTCGAATAATATGTAATTCGCCGTTCTTTCACAGATAAACTACGGATACATTTTCTGCACAGATGTTTCAAACTGTTCCCAGAATCCCCTGAATGTTATTGATATTCCTGAAATTTAGTAAGTAAAAACTAAAAAATGATGGCACGTAAGAGTTTTATTTAAAGGAAATTACCAATTGACAGTTCGGACAATATTTGGATAACACCAATTTTCCTAAAACTTTTAAAATCATGAAAATATTATTATTGTTCAATTCAACCACATTTGATTTTTTAAATGTTGTGCAAAACTTCAGAGCACACAGAGAGATTTTAGTTTCTAATTTGCATATTATTTAGATTTTGTTCTGTGTTCATATTAGCTAATCCAAAGCTAATGTTGAAAATGAGGAAATTTCTGTAAAAACAGCTGATGGCTAACGTGAAAGCGTTACTGAAGAATTTGTGAATAGGGGAAGAGATGATTTTATAAGTTTTTGAGGACAATAGAAAAAATATTTTAAAGAAAACTAAGTTAACACGAGTGATAGCTTGCGACTTATGAGGAAACTTAAATGCAACGGGTAATTCTCGATCAAACGCATACATAACAAATGTGTAAGTAAATGTTTTAATCCCTCTCATTCACTTTTATTATCCTTCCTCTCTGTATCTCTTTGTCTGTCAATCAGTATAAAGTTGTTTTTACCCTATCTCTATTTTATATGTCTATATAGTCTTTTACTTTGATAAGATTTCTCGAATATTCAGGCCGGTAAGGGTTTAAAACTAATCCATGGTCCTGGAGCGCATAGTCTTTGAACATTTGCACGAAAGACTAAAATGCAATAGGTTTTTTCCATTTAAACCGAAACCGTAGACTCAAAGAAAAATGAATGGATGTAAGTCAAATTTTGATTTCCTGGTATCGATATCAAATAAGATTTTTACGTAGTAAACTGAAATTTGAAGGCAAAATAAATCCACTGCGTAAATGGTATCATGGCTGAGACTAAGAACTACAATTATACCTACTTAGAGCCAAACTCGAAGCAAAAACTAAAATAAAATGGCTGAAAAAAATACAGACATACAGGCAGATAAACAGACACACACACAAACATGTTGCCTTATATATATATATATATATATATATATATATATATGTGTGTGTGTGTGTGTGTGTGTGTGTATGTATTGTAAGAACTGCAACCTTAAAACTTCTGAATATCGTTTCTTATGTCTTTGTCTATGAGTGTATCAACGTTGATTAAAATCGGAGCACTCCTTCTATAACCCGATTTTTTCGATTATCGCTTTTCGATATTTATCGGGGTACCTCGACACAAACACTAGCCAAGAACACTCGCAGACGCTTATAGTACAGCTGTGTAAATTTTCAAGAAAATCGGTTCAGCTGTTTCGGAGTCTATAGATAACGGACACACACAGAGACACACAGAGAAACAAAATTCCATATATAAATGTGTATATATATATATATATATATATATATATGTGTGTGTGTGTGTGTGTGTGTGTGTGTGTGTGTGTGTGTGTGTTTATAAGTAGTTAGAGAGACACAGTGTGGGATGGGGAGTGATATATATCAGAATTTAAAGAGATAAGATCTAAAAATTATACATAGATTCATATGCACATACACAAATTTCCAGGAAAAAAAACACTGCAAAAGTGAAAATAGTAGTTTTCTCACCAATCCCTGATTGGTTGTAAATATGCCGCCGGAGTGGAAAGGAAGGTTTGGGAAGAAGAAAAATACATCATAAAATGTACAAACCATAGCAACAACTTATTAACGTCGAAAGAAAATCTCAAGTTGTCCATCCCGCAGGCAAGTGCTCCGAATATAAGGAGATACAGTTTTGCAAGATGATAAAAAAAAAAGAAATAAAAAGTTTCTGAGAACTGTAAACATATTTGGGATGAAAGAGAGTAAAGGAAATGATTAAAAATATTCACACATTTTTAAACGCATACACTAGGTATAGAAATCGAATAAACACACACACACACACACACACACACACACACACACACACACACACATATATATATATATATATATATATATATATATATATATATATATAACCACAGAAGTACGTATGTAGAAGTTCGTATATATTTATATGTGATGCACACTAAGGTCCAAATACCAAATCGCAGTTCACCTTTTCTAAATGTGATTGCACAATTATAAATTAATTCAGACGTAAACTAATATGCTTAATATGCGTATATACACTTACACAACGTATACTTGCGCTTACACATCACATAAAATCATACAAATGCACATATACATAGATAAGTAAAGATGTAAATAAGTATGCATGCATGTTTACACGTTGGTACACACTGCTATATAAATATTTATCTGGTATTAACAGAACAGTGCTAAATGCAATATGACAGAGCAATAAATTATATATTTAAAAAAATAAGCATACTATCTAACGTTTTATGCAGGACTTGGAGTTTCATGCATACGCAATCATCATGTGCATATTATAAACGTAGGATAATATGTATATTTATTATAAATATTTATATAGAGAGAGAGAGACAGAGAGAAAGAGAGTGGGAGAGAATGAGAGTATGAGAAAAAGACGAGAAAAGAGAGGGTGAGGGTGATTTCTTATAGGAATCATTGATTTGTTGATAATGATACTCTTGATGAACTGTATATTATATATCATAACTTTTTTAATTACCTGTGGAATATACAATATATTTCTTGATACGTTTTGTCGGTTTCAAAGCAGCATAGATATTCCCGTTTACAAAGAAAAGTTTTCACAGATTAGTGTAAAACATCTAGAGCTAGTCTATATCAGTAAATCATTGAAATAATAAGACGGAATAATAACCATACATGATTAAACATATATGACAACATGTAAGAAAACTTCCGGGCCCTGCACATAGAGCCGACTTTCATAGCGGCAGATTTGGCAATGCATTCTATATAGTCATTCCATTTGAGGTCCGCCGAAAGTGGAAGGACAAGGAGGCGTAGTATTTTACTCTCTGGGAGGCTAGCCTGTCCCATGCTAATGGGAGGTAGATGCGATTGTCTATGGTGGTTAATTGATAACAGCTTCCTTTTAGAAGCATTGAAATTTACTAGCCATTTCCTACCCCAGGCCACTACGGATTGGAGGTCCTTTTCAAGCACGGCAGCGAGGTTCGCTTTGTCGCCCACACCTGGTTTTTGATCGATGCGAGAATAGATTGTTGTGTCATCGGCATACATTCCAACTTGGGACCTAATGGCGTCGGGGAGATCATTAATGTAGATCAGAAAGAGCGTGGGACCTAGGATAGAACCTTGAGGGACGCCCGCGTTCGTATGGTAGTTTTGGGAGGCATGCCCATTTAATACCACCTTCAATGTGCGGTTAGAGAGGAATGACTGGATGAGGTCAAACAGATGTCCAGTTATCCCGTAGCTCCGCAGTTTGCACAAGAGGCCAGCGTGCCAGACCCTGTCGAACGCTTTGGAGATATCCAAGGCAACGGTTCGGACTTCGCCATTCCTGCCAAGTGCACGGTATATGTACACGGTAATGGTCGTTAGCATATCAGCAGTAGACCTGGTGAAGCGAAACCCGTACTGTTTGTCAGAGAGAAGCCTGTGGGCCGTGAGATACTGAATCACCTCGGCCTTATGTATGTGTGTGTATAAAACAATTTCTGTAAGACAATACATATAAGAAAACATATTAAAGAATATACATATAAGAAATATTGATAAGAAAATATATATAAAACAATTCATATATGACAATATATATAAGAACATATATTAAAGAATATACAGAAAAGAAATATTGATAAGAAAATATATATGAGACAATACATATAAGACAATACATAAAAGAAAATATATTAAAGCATATACATATAAGAAATTCTGATAAGAAAAAATATATAAGACAATACATATAAGAAAATACATATAAGAACATATTAAAGAATATACATATTAAAAAAATTTATAAGACAATATATATAAGACAATACATATACGACAATATATATAAGAAAATATATTAAAGAATATACATATAAGTAATATTGATAAGACAAATATATATAAGAAAATATATCAGATAAATTGCCAAACCTTCGCCTATTTATTTGTTCCCGATAATGAAAAATGTATGAGGATACTGAGAAACAGCAAAATATCATTGGAAACAAAGAGGATAATGCTCGATTGCTACGTGGTGTCTGTCTTTCTTTATGGAAGTGAATATTAGACGATAACATTAAGGACGAACGGGGGACTTGAGGCAGCAGAAAGATGGATTTGTAGAAGGATGCTTAGAGTACCATCAACTGAGCACGCAAGCATCGATGTGTTGTTGGAGAGGATGCAAACGAAAAGAAAACTCATACTTAACAACAGAAAAAGACAGATGATGTTCTGGGCATATGTAATGAGGAAGAAAGCCCCGGAAAACATAATACCCACAGGACGAATAGAAGGAAGGCGAAACAGGGGAAAGCAGCTCGAGAGGGGAGTCCATGACTACGTCATGAAGGGACACGGCACATGAAGAAGAAGAATGTCTGCATATGACATTTCCGTTTCAACCGGTGAAATATAGCGATGAAATGTATCGAGATCTTGCAATAAATATGTATTTAGTTGTATTTTATATGTATATATATAGTTACCGCTCCTGCAATTTATGCATTACTCTTCATCATGAATAGAGTTTTCTTGGTTGCTGGCGTGTGTATACACCGCGTATATAAACCAGGTCAAAATCTCCTCCTCTCTCAACCATGCAGCGATAGCTTAGGATGTAGGCTCCCTGACTAATATCAAATCGAATGGATGTAATCGGATCTAGCCACAGTGATCAGCTGTGATACAGCGAAACAGGCTTTTATGTGGATGACAAATTATGCTCTCGTTATCCAACTGAGCTCTCCAGCGAGGAAAGTTCTTAAAAACATGTTACCTATTCTGTGAGTTCTTTTGGCTGCTGGCCTTTTTATACACCGCCTATATATTACACGTTAAATTCTCCTCCGTACGCCGATAATTTAGAGATAGGCTCCCTAACTGATACCAAATTGGTTTCGATCCCGGATGGAATTATTCGAATGTCTAGCTACACTGATGAGCTGTGATACAACGAAATAGGCTTGTTTGTGGTTGACCATCTACCGGACGCTCGTAGCCTAGGGGTAGAATCGCCGACTGACGCCGATTCGGTAGGGTTTCAATCCTGGGTTAGGAAGCGAACGAAGTCTAAGCCTTACTGATGAGCTGTAATACAGCGAAACAGATCTGTCTGCGGATATATATATATATATATATATATATATATATATATATATATATATAACACATCACTAAATAAGTCCCAGTCCTGATATGTAGATGACACCAGTAATAAAAAATCCATAAGATTTTACAAAGTACTACGCTTCAAATAGCACGTGACAAAATGTGAGCCCTATCAAATTATTAACTTACAAATTACAGTTACTTAAATGAAGCTACTGTTGCAAATTTTCAAAATAATGGGAAATCTTAATTTCGTGTGTTGATAAACCGTTTTTTTCTTATGAGAAACAGTGGTTCAAACAAAGCAATGGCTTGATAATTGTTATCCAAACTCTGCCCCGTCGGAAATAACGATTAAGAGGCTGTAAGCTGACTTTAAACACAGTCGTAATGACACAAATGATGAAAAACACACAGGTCGCGTTAAATCGGCTGTTATCCCGGAAAACACCCAAAAGGAAAAATAATCACAAAATCTTTTTGGCCGATCGTAAATTGAAGTTGCGTGAGATAGCAGAGGAGATGAACATATGAGAAGGTAGTGTATTCACCATTTCGCATGAACATTTATCAATGAAAGAGCTGTGTTCAAAGTGGGTGTCGCTTTTGCTCACGGTCGATAAAAAAACAACGCGTCGACGATTCAGAGTATTGTTGGCAAAAGTTTCAACGCAACAACAAGTCGTTTTTGCATAAATATGTAACAACAAATGAAACATTGATCCATCACTTTATTCCGGAGACCAATCGGCAATCAGCTGAGTGAACAGCAGCATGGAAAATCCATCCAAAACGTCCAAAGATTCAAACATCAGCAGGCAAGGTTTTAACCTCCGTACTTTCGGATGTACAAGGTATTTTGTTCATCGATTATCTTGAGAAAAAAGAACCATCAATAGCGAATATTATCTAGCATTATTGGTGTGTTTGAAGGAAGAAATCGCCAAAAATAGTGCCACAAATGAAAAATAAAAAAGTGACCTTTCACCAAAACAATGCGCCATCTCACAAGTCGATCGCAATGATAGCATAACTACATTAATTGCACTTTCAATTGCTTCCGCATCCACCCTAATCTTCGGATCTGGCTTCCAGCGACTACAGGCTATATGCAAACCTCAAAAAAGGTTCCAGGTAAAGAGATTTTGCTCAAATGAAGAAGTGATATCAGAAACTGAGGCGTATTTTGAGGCCAAAGACAAATTGTTCTACAAAAATGAATCGAATTGGATTCTCGATAAGCATTTTACCTTAGAGACCTTAAATTATGTAAACTTGTATATATAAATGAAGAACAATATACTAAAAAAACATTAAAACTTCTCCACACTATTTCATCTTCAACGCTAACAAACGATTTTAGAAAATCCAAAGTAACAGTAGCCTTCTTAGGTTCAAGGCTTTTGATTTCTTGAAACTTCTCGAGATGGGATTTAGATATTATGAGGTATGCACTCCGTGAAATGGGTGGATATTGTGAAGATAATTTTGCTGACCATCTAAAACGTAGTTCTCTGTACAAAGCTTTGCCTTATCCGACGAGGAAGAATGGGATAACCCGAAAGCGAGTTATTACAGTAGACTTTGACACTATAGAGAATTTGGTTAGATATTTTTCAGAACTCAATAATATTTTCGACTTTGGATTTTTCTGCTTGTGAATAGATTTGCGATGCGTTTTCTCCAATTCTCGCGGAAATATTTACGCGCTGTTCAGAATGGAGCAAGTGTCCTAATCATCCGTTTAAAATATTTTCTTTAATCAGGAGACACACCAGCTTAGGAAAAAATACTAATGATTCATTATTTTAGTATACTCACAAATATGCATACACACATGTCTTTCTTTCGATGAAAGCTTCGAGGGTGAAACGCATAATGAAATTTATTTTCAATGTAACGTTTTCCATATATCGAATTTATTAAAAAATCTTTTAGAATCTGATTCTATCTCTTTATATATATGTATCTATATATACATATAATTATCCATTGACAGTCTTGTTTCATTGTCTCACAACTCATCATGATATATATTTATATATATATGTGTGTGTGTGTGTGTGTGTGTTTTGCCAACTAATCCGTTTTCATATAAGTTTCCGTAAATATGAATGACACGGTACAGTTATTAGACTTTTGTTTAAGTTTTATTGTGTTTATTTAAGTGTATTCTTTTCTAAATATAAAAAAGTGTAATTACTGTCTAACAATTATGCATATCTGAGAAGTTTTAACCAGCCTTTGAGATTTGAAAAAGAAATCACTCGACCGGCGTCCGAGAGCGAGGAAAAATTTACTCGCTCCAAATTCATTTTACTCGACCGACTCCATTTCTTAATAGTCGACTTACGTAAACATAGCGTAAATCGCAGACGGAAAATAAAAATGAAATTTTTTATTAAAATTTCGAACGTGTCAGAAACGATTTAAAAACTTTAAAAAATAATATCAGAGTTTGATCTTTCCTCTTTAGCATAAACATTTTATGATAAAACATTGTTTTTATTCAGTTTGAGCCCATTTAACATCATGATATGCTGTTATTTTTTTTTTTCTTGGCAATTGAGTGGAAGTACCTAAATTTGTAGTTTATTTCTTCTGTTTGACTAAAAACTCCATACAAATCTGATTTTCTCAACGATTTTCTATTAAAAACTTCTTTACGTGTATATTTTTTTCAGTGCGTGGTTAAAAGAAGTATGCGTATTTTTTCTTTCTTTCAATGTTCCTTTTTACTTTTCGTAAACGTGGAGGAAATATAGATGTTGAGTCAAATATAATATTTTTCCAAATATGTTTTTAAACATCTGTGAGCGTCTTTAATCTGGGCGACAGAGACATTTTATTTCCACTCTGGAAGTGTTAATTAAACGAATGTTTACAGTGACCGGGACGATAAAAGAGAGACAGGAAATTGTATTCGTCAGATCTTGCTTTGATGATTGCGGGATATCACTATCATTTGTTTAACCACATTTTTCGTGGTTTTCAGGCGCCATGTATAAGACCAAAGAGTTCAATAATCTTATTGAAGGTCATTCTAAGTAACTTGTGAATCTTCAATTGCATACGTTTGGGTTTTAAAAGGAATCGGATTTTCTGTTTCTATATTTGAAAAAACACGTTTCATTGCTATATTTTTAATCTTTAATTTTTAGCTGTTATCAAAAACGATTTCATTTTTAATTAGATATGCAGAATTTTTATGTATGTGCCTAAAGTTATAGGAATGTTCTGAACACAGCCCATTGAGGTCGTGTTCATAGTTAATATTACTGAGTGTTTGATATTCCTTTTTTAATTATTAGAACTCCAATTAATAGAACATGCTTGCGTTCCACGTTTTGTCTATAATTACTTCATCGAACTGAAAAACCAAATGTTTATAATTATACACTCTGTCATGAATTTGCATAACATACGCACACACACACACACACACACACACACACACACACACACATATATATATATATATATATATATATATATATATATTGTACATGTCCTAAAATATAATTTATAATAAATTTTCACAGCTTTCTATATTATATATCGAGCACTGTTTTAAAATAATGTTTTGGACGTTGTTAGAAAAACAATGTTTTGGACGTTGTTAAAAAAACATTTCCTTCGTTCTTTATTCACTCGGATATACAGACATACATATATATATATATATATATATATATATATATATATATTGTATTGAGGCAGATGATAATTTTCTGAACTTATACTGTTAAATATAACAGACTATGAATTTCCCTTATGTTTAATCATTGAGTTGTTCTAAACATCCTATTTTAGTTTTAATTTCAGGTGAAAATAAAGACAAAAACTGTCCAAAATTTGGATAATTTTTTAATATGCTGGTTCTAAGCTTTCATATATATATATATATATATATATATATATATGTGTGTGTGTGTGTGTGTGTGTGTGTGTGTGTGTGTGTGTGTGTGTGATAGAGAGAGAGAGAGTGTGTGTGTGTGTGTGTGTGTGTGAGAGAGAGAGATAGAGAGAGAGTGTGTCTGTATGTGTGTGTGAGAGTGTCTGTGTGTTTAGATAGACGAGTTTTTAAGTATTCATGTATGATTCACCAGTATTTGTTCATCATCTGGAGTACCTTCACCCGACTTCCCTATTAGAACTGAGGCTAAAATGGACGACGTATATATTACACCGACAGAAGTATCCCGAGTAATTTCAAAACTTGATTCCCATAAGGCAAGCGGTGGCGATGGAATCCCGGTGATAGTCCTTAAGAAAGATTTATCCTAAACTTTTCCCTCTCCTCTCTAAACTCTATAACTACTGCCTCTATGCTTCCTTTTTTTCCTGCATGCTGGAAGTTCTCTTCAGTCGTTCCTGTATTTAAGAACTGTGGTTAACCTTCGGACCCATCCAATTATCGCCCTATCAGCATTCTACCAATTTTCGGGAAAGTGTTCGAGGCCATAATCAATGTTGAAATAGTTCAACATCTTACTGCCCACAAACTCTGACAGGCAGTATAGCTTCCGCTTTGCCAGGTCCACAGCCGACATGCTAACAACCGTTACAGGGTACATGCTCCAGGCCCTTGACGAGTCAGGCGAAGACGTACTGTTGCATTGGACATCTCCAAGGCTTTTGACAGGGTTTGGCACTCTGGCCTTCTATGCAAGCTACGGGGTTACGGTGTTACAGGACGCTTGCTTGATCTAATCCAATATTTTTTAAATAACCGCAAAATGACGGTGGTTTTGAATGGGCATGCCTCTACATCCTACAGCACAAACGCTGGTGTACCTAAGGGCTCTGTCCTTGGGCCGACACTCTTCTTTATTTTCATAAATGATCTCCCAGATGAGATCAAGAGACAAGTAGGCATCTATGCAGCTGAGACCACAATTTACTCCCGCATCAGTAAGAAATCCGTCGTGGCGGACAAATATAATCTGACCTTGAACGGGATCTACACTCTGTGGTGAATTGAGGCAAGAAGTGGTTTGTCAATCTCAATTCGACTAAGACCAAGCTGCTCTCTGTCAATCATCACAGGCAACCTCTCCTGCCTCCGATAACCATGGACCAATCGAGTCTACCTGAGAGCAATACACTGCACCTCCTCGGCCTTACCCTCTCTTCTGATCTCAAATGAAATCACTACATTGAGTTCATAGCTAAATCCACTGATAAGAAGGTTGAGTCACTGTGTCGGGCCAGGATGTTTTTTCCGCCTGAATCCATTCTGCATATATACAAATCAACCATTCGTCTGTGCATGGAATAATGCTGCCATATATGGTCAGGCGCCCCTGCTGTTCATCTCAATGTTCTCGACAGGCTCCAAAGGAGAATCAGCAATGTGATAGGTACGGACTTGGCGGCTCGACTACAGCCACTTACCCACCGACGAGGTGTGGCCTCCCTTTGTTTGTTCTATAAATACTTTCATGGCTTCTGCTCCAACGAACTTAAGTCACTGGTGCCTCTGCAACAGGTGTTCACTCGTGCAACCAGTTTGGCAACTAGGTCCCACCCATTCACAGTTAGATTAACCAAATGCAGACGACAATTCTATTCCTACAGGCTTCTTCTCTCGCACTTCCCGCCTGTGGAACTCGCTTTCATATTCTTGCTTTCCTGACGGCTACAACCACCAGGAATTTAAATGCAATGTCAATACGCATCTATTAACCACTTGACACTTGTTCTTTCACCACCCCGTATGTCCTTTCCTTTCTCTCCACCTTTGCAACTATCATCACATCTGTATTCACATCCTTCTCTTGCTCCTTTTCAGCTGGTTCGTCTTCCTCTTCACTCTCTTCTACTTAATCTTTTTACTCTTATGTAGCCCCCTACACATCAGTGGCATTACCGCCTGGCTCGGGGTGATACGATTAAAAAAAATTCTGATTTTTAAAACACTAACTTTTAAAAGTAAAATCTTGTGCGTCATATTTTTATGTCCAGTGACATCGGCTTTCCGTGTTATCAGATTCTGTTGGGTTCTACTGCGACTTTCACAATTGTCACTTTTCTTATACTTCCTCTCTTTCTCTCTCTCTGTCTGTCTGTCTGAATGTCTGTCTGTCATGTCTCTCTTTCTCTCTCGCTCTGTTAAAATTACAGAAAAATGAATGTGAACACTTGTAAGTGCTAATTTAAAGAGAAGCAAAGCATAAAACACGCATCATTTTAGAATTTCGTACTAATGGTCTTTTACTTTTCTTTTTTGTATGCGCCATTTGTGCATTTTCCAAAAAATCTACGCCAAATTAAGCTGATCTTTTTAGGCATATATATATACACCCACACGTTTAATAGGTTTTAATAAAATCTACAGTCTTGAATTTCTTTGGGCAGCTAAACAATAAAACTCGAAAATAAATATTTTCACGAAACGAGTACTGCACTGCTATTTAATATCAAAAAATCTATAAAGCGGTGAATGCTGAACAATTTCACCTCAACTAAAGAGGAGCCTTCAGGCAACAGACATTTGCTTTTAGAAAAGGATTATAGGAATAGCAACGCAGAGCATATGACCAACGTTGATTCATTGAGAAAAGATGTTAAATGAAACTAACTGCATTCTAAATCCGAAATGAAACAGTCAATTTTTCAAGGTACTATTATGAAGGAGGATTGCTCGAAGAATATGACACGCATATGGTATATATACGGCAAGAGGGAAACATCTAATAACCAATATATATTCTTTGCATGCGCAATATTGTGGAGTAATGAATAATGTCTCATTTGAGCAATAAAAGACACGAGGTCTAATTCGAGTTAATAAACTCTCCTGGAATTCGAACTCGGCACTTTCGTTCACTTTTGGGTGTATACCGTGGGTTAACATATGAATCATATCTTCCACCAGCTATGTGTACAATAGAAGAACAGATTGGGACCTACTGCTTTGATTCTCTAGAAAAACTCTGAATTCAAATCAGCCTACCATGTTTTGGATCTCGTCAAGCTCTCTTGCCCATGAAGCACCGTGGCTACTATGACCGCAGTAGATTTGGTGCCCCTAAGGGGTTCGTGACAGTAATCTTGTTTTATTTTATTTATTTATTTTGTAGCTCCGGTGGCGTTTCTACTCTTGTGCCATCCGGCCTTCATTTGTTTCTTGTTCCAGGTAAGCTTCAGAAAAATTCGAACTGAATCCTCAATTTAATATATAGGGGATGTTTGTTTTCATTCCATTGTTCATGTCTAGAAATATGTCTCGTTTTTTTTCATATACTTACTTATTGCGCGCTTCGTTTCCACTCAATCGAAGTACTCACTGCCAAGACCAAGGCATGAACTCACAAATTATTATGTCATTAAATTCATAAATTGATGTTTTTATTCAAGTAGCTATTGTCCCTGCTACATAACAAGGTTCTACAAATGAATGTCTGAATAATTACCAGGAGAAAATGAAATGAAAATATATTTGCCTCGAGAACGCGTTTGATTTTCAGTTTCTCACAGTGTGATTGTACTTTCATTTCAGTTACTTTTAAAATTGTCTGTGTGGAGATGTGTCGGTGTTTTCAACTATTATTGGTGAGCTGTAAGAACAAAATCTATCATTGCTTCTGTTGGGGAGCTCCCCTTTTTGCACATAAGAATGGACTCGGCTGATGTGTACATATAATTCTGCTAATACAGAGAACGGCAGTGTTCGCCATAGCGTTTGCTCGCTGCGGCGGCATTTCTCACTGTCAGCACTCTGCCTTCGAGCAGAGAGCACAAACCCAGTCGTGGTTCCGCCGAAGGGTAGAACCACGACTCGGTAAAAATAGACAGACATATTTTTGGCCCGGCTATATGGCTGGGAATACCCACTTTAAAATGACCATGTGTCACATCCGGCCTTGCGTGGGAAGGCTAGTAAATACAGTGTTCGCCATAGCGTTTGCTCGCTGCGGCGGCATTTCTCACTGTCAGCTCACTGCCTTCGGGCAGAGGGCGCTCTCTGCTTCCGAGCAGAGAGCACAAACCCAGTCGTGGTTCCGCCGAAGGGTAGAACCACGACTCGGTAAAAATAGACAGACATATTTTTGGCCCGGCTATATGGCCGGGAATACCCACTTTAAAATGACCATGTGTCACATCCGGCCTTGCGTGGGAAGGCTAGTAAATACAGTGTTCGCCAAAGCGTTTGCTCGCTGCGGCGGCATTTCTCACTGTCAGCGCTCTGCCTTCGGGCAGAGGGCGCTCTCTGCTTCCGAGCAGAGAGCACAAACCCAGTCGTGGTTCCGCCGAAGGGTAGAACCACGACTCGGTAAAAATAGACAGACATTTTTTTGGCCCGGCTATATGGCCGGGAATACCCACTTTAAAATGACCATGTGTCACATCCGGCCTTGCGTGGGAAGGCTAGTAAATACAGTGTTCGCCAAAGCGTTTGCTCGCTGCGGCGGCATTTCTCACTGTCAGCGCTCTGCCTTCGGGCAGAGGGCGCTCTCTGCTTCCGAGCAGAGAGCACAAACCCAGTCGTGGTTCCGCCGAAGGGTAGAACCACGACTCGGTAAAAATAGACAGACATTTTTTTGGCCCGGCTATATGGCCGGGAATACCCACTTTAAAATGACCATGTGTCACATCCGGCCTTGCGTGGGAAGGCTAGTAAATACAGTGTTCGCCAAAGCGTTTGCTCGCTGCGGCGGCATTTCTCACTGTCAGCGCTCTGCCTTCGGGCAGAGGGCGCTCTCTGCTTCCGAGCAGAGAGCACAAACCCAGTCGTGGTTCCGCCGAAGGGTAGAACCACGACTCGGTAAAAATAGACAGACATTTTTTTGGCCCGGCTATATGGCCGGGAATACCCGCTTTAAAATGACCATGTGTCACATCCGGCCTTGCGTGGGAAGGCTAGTAAATACAGTGTTCGCCAAAGCGTTTGCTCGCTGCGGCGGCAGCTTTCTCACTGTCAGCACTCTGCCTTCGGGCAGAGGGCGCTCTCTGCTTCCGAGCAGAGCACAAACCCAGTCCTGGTTCCGCCGAAGGGTAGAACCACGACTCGGTAAAAATAGACAGACATTTTTTTGGCCCGGCTATATGGCTGGGAATACCCACTTTAAAATGACCATGTGTCACATCCGACCTTGCGTGGGAAGGCTAGTAAATACAGTGTTTGCCAAAGCGTTTGCTCGCTGCGGCGGCATTTCTCACTGTCAGCACTCTGCCTTCGGGCAGAGGGCGCTCTCTGCTTCCGAGCAGAGAGCACAAAACCAGTCGTGGTTCCGCCGAAGGGTAGAACCACGACTCGGTAAAAATAGACAGACATTTTTTGGCCCGGCTATATGGCTGGGAATACCCACTTTAAAATGACCATGTGTCACATCCGGCCTTGCGTGGGAAGGCTAGTAAATACAGTGTTTGCCAAAGCGTTTACTCGCTGCGGCGGCATTTCTCACTGTCAGCGCTCTGCCTTCGGGCAGAGGGCGCTCTCTGCTTCCGAGCAGAGAGCACAAACCCAGTCGTGGTTCCGCCGAAGGGTAGAACCACGACTCGGTAAAAATAGACAGACATTTTTTTGGCCCGGCTATATGGCCGGGAATACCCACTTTAAAATGACCATGTGTCACATCCGGCCTTACGTGGGAAGGCTAGTAAATACAGTGTTCGCCAAAGCGTTTGCTCGCTGCGGCGGCATTTCTCACTGTCAGCACTCTGCCTTCGGGCAGAGGGCGCTCTCTGCTTCCGAGCAGAGAGCACAAACCCAGTCGTGGTTCCGCCGAAGGGTAGAACCACGACTCGGTAAAAATAGACAGACATTTTTTTGGCCCGGCTATATGGCTGGGAATACCCACTTTAAAATGACCATGTGTCACATCCGGCCTTGCGTGGGAAGGCTAGTAAATACAGTGTTTGCCAAAGCGTTTGCTCGCTGCGGCGGCATTTCTCACTGTCAGCACTCTGCCTTCGGGCAGAGGGCGCTCTCTGCTTCCGAGCAGAGAGCACAAAACCAGTCGTGGTTCCGCCGAAGGGTAGAACCACGACTCGGTAAAAATAGACAGACATTTTTTGGCCCGGCTATATGGCTGGGAATACCCACTTTAAAATGACCATGTGTCACATCCGGCCTTGCGTGGGAAGGCTAGTAAATACAGTGTTTGCCAAAGCGTTTACTTGCTGCGGCGGCATTTCTCACTGTCAGCACTCTGCCTTCGGGCAGAGGGCGCTCTCTGCTTCCGAGCAGAGAGCACAAACCCAGTCGTGGTTCCGCCGAAGGGTAGAATCACGACTCGGTAAAAATAGACAGACATTTTTTGGCCCGGCTATATGGCCGGGAATACCCACTTTAAAATAACCATGTGTCACATCCGGCCTTGCGTGGGAAGGCTAGTAAATACAGTGCTTGCCAAAGCGTTTGCTCGCTGCGACGGCATTTCTCACTGTCAGCTCTCTGCCTTTGGGCAGAGGGCGCTTTCTGCTTCCGAGCAGAGAGCACAAACCCAGTCGTGGTTCCGCCGAAGGGTAGAACCACGACTCGGTAAAAATAGACAGACATTTTTTTGGCCCGGCTATATGGCCGGGAATACCCACTTTAAAATGACCATGTGTCACATCCGGCCTTACGTGGGAAGGCTAGTAAATACAGTGCTTGCCAAAGCGTTTGCTCGCTGCGACGGCATTTCTCATTTTTTGGCCTTCGGGCAGAGGGCGCTCTCTGCTCGGAAGCAGAGAGCACTAACGCAGTCGTGGTTCCGCCGAAGGGTAGAAGCACGACTGGGCAAAAATAGACAGACATTTTTTGGCCGGGCCATATCGCCCGGAAATCCCAACCATAAACTGACCATGTGTCACATGTTGCCCTTACTGGGAGGGACAACTAAATATAGTGATTGGCAAAGCGTTTTTCGCTGCGACGGCATTTTTCACTGTCAGCACTCTGTCTTCGGGCAGAGGGCGCTCTCTGCTTCCGAGCAGAGAGCACTAACCCAGTCGTGGTCTCGCCGAATGGTAGAAACACGACTGGGGAAAATAGACAGGTACTTTTTGGCCGGGTCATATAGCCCGGAAATCCCCACTCATAAACTCACCATGTGTCACATGTTGCCCTTAGTGGGAGGGACAGCTAAATATAGTGATTGTCAAAAGGAATTGAGTAGTTGTAAAGCTATAGACTCATTACCTGGACATTCTTCTTCACTACAAGATTGTAAATATTGATTCCTACTAATAGTATTCCTGAATGGACTAACCCGTGTTCCAGTTTGTATATTTTTGTTCAATATAGCTTACATCTCCATCTCTGCTTTGGTTATTTATTATTTTGTGTGGTTTCTCAACATGAATCTATAACAACTTCAAAAGCAAAGTAAATTTTGATAAATTATTTTCCCATTAGTGATAAGCATTTTAACATTTGAAGTGTTAATGCCATAACTTTGGGATCCTTGACAGGACATGTAAGACCGATTGTTTTATTTTGCTCATTCAACTAATGTTTTGTTGAATATTTTAAATATCCCTTTTGTTCTAGTAATTACAGTTTCAAATATCAGTGCAACTTCTTAATAATATTCTCAATTAAACAATATTTTTTCAAAGATGAAACTATAGTGGACATTTTCTATATTTTAACCTATTTTAAATAAGAATCTAACTTTTTATTACATTATTTTCTGATTCGATGGTCACTCCAAAAGTAACAACTTCCTGAGTATGACGATAAACTATAACTTGTAGCTAGGCCTCGGATCGGGAAGATTTCAGAAACATGGAGTCACCTCTTAATTACTGTTGTTCCCAGGTCCACTCTTACGCGGCTTAGTAGCATTTGTTATTCTGAGTTAGAGTTTACTGTATTATATCATTCATCTAACAGACAGTGAATGTTTGTTTTAAAAATATCAAAAACGAAAATGAAAATCTTGTATTAAAAATTGAATTTTAATCTCAGTCGCACCACAGAATTGAGAAAAATATAAATTCACTGCAATCAATTCAATCTAATGCGTTCAATATTTGCGATTCTACATATTATAAGTGTCTTTATTCTGTTTATTGTTTACTCACGAGCTTTTATTTTTAATAGTAGCAATGAATTTTCCCGTAATATATTTTACCATCTTTCAGTGTCTTGTGTACGCGCTTATTGTGTTTTTTTTTTGTTTTTTTTTAATACACATCGCGAAGAAATTTCAAATGCGTTACATACTTCAAAAGAGACTGTACTCAACCTGAATAATTCCATTTGATATTTTTGCCTTTTTTTAATCAATGAGTCAACCCTGCCTGGATAAGTTACATTTTCAGGATGATTATCAGTGTTTCCACGAAATTATAATTAATCTGCACTTGTGTTTCAATATATAATATATGCTATAGCAGCAGTTATTTGTGTTAATCATTGCTATTAGTTTGATTTTAAAGTCACTTTTATTAGAACGATGACCAACTAATTATTCAGATTTGTACATGTGCCAGTTTATTTCCCAGCTGGGTCATTTATATTTGTATTAGTTTTAAAAAGATATAGAATAATCCTCACATTTATATTACTTTCAGCTGCAACCTTAAAAGAATACATACATATTTAAGCTTAAAAATCATATAATTGACAGCAGCTATTAACTTGAGAGAAGATTAGACAAAAAAAAGAAAGTTCTTCTGGAGATGGCACTGATGTAATCCTTATAGAATTTGAAACGAAAACTGAGTTAAAATAGAGAAAATTAGACCACCATCTCTAATGGTTCGACAATATATATATATATTTATGTTTTCTTGGGAGAAGAACTGCCTTTCTATTAATTTTATTGAATTGCTTTGCGTTCAACCATTGTTTACATTGTTTGTTTTCTGAAGATTCTCTTCATGTCTTTTTCAACAATATTATTTCAGTCGCATTCAGTTTTGTTGCATCTCACACTACCTTAAATTATGTACATGAAATATCCTGCTTCGAAGTTGTAACTAAAGGAACAATGTTAACTAAAGAACATATCCCTCCTGTGTTTTTGAACATTTTGACAGATGCGAGACTAGGCATTATTTCCACCGGAGCTTGAATTCGTCGAAACATTATGAGAAAATGTATAAGAATTTTAAATAATAATTTAAAACAGAAACGATGAACAGTGAAATATTTTCTTCAGATTCTCAAAATTGCGGATGAAATAGCTTCTATTATTATTATACATCTATTTATGCAGAATAGTGAACGCTATTTGGCTGTTTTCATTATAAGTGTTCAAAAATATCTACAGACCGAATTTTCCCCGTCTTTCCTATTAGGTGAATTTGGGGAAATTAAAAATGAAACTCATTAAATATCATATACGTGTAGATTTTTGTCCATCCTCATTGTTTAGTTTACGTTTTACGCTTAATTGATAGGAAAATAACAGACATTGGATCACGATGGATCTGTTTATTGCATTCTTTAATCAGACTGATATGTCTCGGCAAGGGATATATATATATATATATATATATATATATATATATATATATATATATTATTCGAAATAGCTAAGCGGTTTTGGCAAATGTAACCGAGTAGGACAAATCTAGCACATAGACATAATGGACGGTACTCGTCGTAGTCGTGTGTAGTATGCTGAGACGTAGGCGTAGTCAATAGACGTAGACCAATATCCGTAGACCTAGCGACGTCCTCGCATTAGTCAGTATTTATGGCTGCCACCAGCCAATCATGTTACAGTGAGGGGAAACCAAGGTGTATGCATATTCATTACATCGTGTATTAATTATATCACAGACCAATCCAAATATGTATATGAGAAACACGAATTCAGTCAACGAATGACATAATCTCGATCAAAATTTTAAATGGCATCACAAAAATGGACTCGCGAAGATCACATAAGATATACTTTCTCGCGTGGAGACCTAAAGCGAAGAGTTTACCTCGAGAAAAAATATAGCCGTATTTCGCAATCTATTCTTCTGTAAATCTTTACACATTTTGCGCATTTGTAAAACACTGCTAACTTCGCGAATCCATTTTTGTGATGCCATTTAAAATTGTGATCGGGATTATGTCATTCACTGACTGAATTCGTGTTTCTCATATAAATATTTGGGTTGGTCTGTGATATAATTAATATACGATGTAATGAATGTGTATACACCTTGGTTTCCCCTCACAGTAACATGATTGGCTGGTGGCAGCCATAAATACTGACTAAGGTGAGGATGTAGTTAATCTGACAAATTTAATACCTTCTCTTCACCACCGGAAGTCATTAGGTACAGCAAAGCGAAAATCACATTGTCAATCAATCGAAGCTCCACATCTTTGCATTAATGATTTCTACTTTATACATATAGATTTTCAACAATATGATTCAAATGTTCTTAAAAGTGTAAATATATATAGTGATGTGCTCATACAAAATATTGTGTTGACCCAATTAGAGTACAGAGATTTTAGTAGATGTGTTCTTGTCATCTCACTTTAAGATCAAATTTTCCGAGAGATTCTTATCTATGAAGTGTCATGACACCTTACAAAGAATGTTTTCCCGTTGCCTTTTCCACAGATTTGAATTCAGGGTTGTCCTTTAGCAAGATAGACTCGTCAAAAATTAGAGAATCTACTCTACTTTATTTAATCCAAGTCTTTACAATAAAGATATCTATATCCATGCATCCCATAAGAATATGAGTGCGAGAGTGTACGCAGTAGACTAGGTCAAAATTCTCATTCGACATGCCGACCAAATTCCTGCTCCAATAAATTTGGACATTTCATACAATATGTAAATAAGCAGAAATAATTATAGCGACACATACTGTGCCTTTTAACCTCTTGAGTATTCACAATGCTCCCAAATGGGATTAATACCCACATTATGAATTATTGCCATAATATAAGAAAAGGCAGAAGTTACATATGCCACAATGCTAAGACTGCAATTCCGAAGAGGAAGCTACGATTTAAAATTGAACAATGTATTAGAATGGCAATGCTTCATCGTAGTAATTGAAGCAAACTATTTTTTGTTTTCTTAAGATAAAGCTACTATTTTTTGTTTGAAAATTATTATTTTCTTTTTTTGTTTTCCCATTACTTCTTATAGTTTTTTGTGTTTTACTTATTCATTTCTTAAGACAAATAATTTTATCATCAATTCAGAATAGGTTAACAATTTAAATCTATTATCATTTCTTCTTTTCATCTTTCTTTTTACCAATTTGTTCTTTATTTCCTTTTTTTCATATTCTTTCGTTTTTTATTTTTCCTTCCTTTCTGTATTTCTTTCCTTGTTCCGTAATCTTTAAATCTTTCTTTTTTAGAATTGTATCCTTCTTTCTTTCTTTCTGTTTTTCTTTTATCTGTTTTTATATTTCCTTTGTTTTTTTTTCCTTTTTTTTCAGTTTTCTCCTTTCATATTTTTATTTCTATTTTATCTGTTTATGACTTTTTCATTCTTAATTTATTTCTTGTTTCTTTTGTATTTGCTTGTCTACTTTTGTTTTAACCTTTCTTTCTAATCCATTTTCTCTCGTACCCTTTCTTTCTTTTTATCGTTTTGTTTTTCTTATCTTTTTTCTTTCTTTCTTTCTTTTATTCGTATTATTTCATTCTAGTTATGTTTTTACTCTGTCTTTAATTCTTTTATGTCTTTCTAAACCTTTCTTTATGTCGTATTATTTCTTTTATTTTTATTTTTTTGACATTTCCTTTTCTTTCTTTATTTCTTTCTTTTTCTGTTTTTTCTTTGTTCATTCTCTCAATTATCATTACGAAATATTCCCATTTTCTCAAACTGCTGAAATTCTTCCCCTAATAGAGCTAACCACTAGCCTCCTGTGTAGTTAAGACCGAGATACAGATTTAGCAGAATTTGAGAGTCAAATTCCATCAGTAGATAGGCACCCATTAACTATAATGCACTTCTAATGGACCCACATCCGGTGGGACCTGCAGGGACACGTCACGTGATTTAAGATTTGAAATTGCCGCGCACAGCTGACTTAAAACTCTTTTTCTCTTTCTCTCGCTCTCTCTTTCTCTTTCTTTCATTCTATCTCTCTCTCTCTCTCTATATATATATATATATATATATATAACATTTTATTATAAATGAATATTCTAACACGCATGGAAAATGGATAGCTCACGTAAAATATATTATGTATCAGATAAGGTATTAAATGAATTCATATATATATATATATATATATATATAAATTTATTTATCATGTTATCATATATATATATATGTATATATATATATATATATCAGAATATTCGTTTATGTATATATATATATATATATATATATTACATATATATATATGTATATGTATATATATATAATATTCTTATATATATATATATATATATATATATATATATATATATATTATTGTCATCCGCAGAAAGATCTGTTTCGCTGTATCACAGCTTATCAGTACCGTTAGACTCCGATTGCTACAAAACCCAGGCTCGAAACCCGACCAATTTGGCATCAGTTGTTATGAGTGTTTCTGTTCTAATGTGTGTAATTGTGCGTACGGCTCAGCCTCTGGGTAAAGCTTTAAAGAAAGGAAATAATAAAAACACCTGTAAAAATACACGCGTATATATTTGCGAAAAAATTTGGCAATGATATAACGAAATCTGAAATGTGTACTTGTTTCTGAGGTTTACATTTTTAACATCATTGTAGTGATTTATATATCAAGTTGTGGTAAAACGTACTCATGAATAATCTTTATTTTTTACGACGTCCTTAATGTACATCACACAACTCATATAATATTTACATTTTGTTGACTGTGATTATTTACTTTGAGCCTCGGATATTTTGTTGGTTGAAGTTTAGTATAAAAATTGTTGTGCTATTGTGATTTTTTAATAATTTCACCCCAAGCAAGGCATTCCACTGCCACTATTGCGCAGGGGATTTCACAGGGGAAGGTGGTGAGAAAGAGTGGTTAGATATAGGAAATGTCAGAAGGAGGGTGATAGACGGGTAAGGATGTAGAATGGAAGAGTTTTTGAGAGAATGGATGCGTGTTAGTGTGTTAGGAGGTGTCTATTGACCTTACATTTAAACTCCTGGAGATTGTAGCTGTCGGGGAAGCAATTGTTAAATATAGGTTGTCAAAAAGTCACCTCAGGATTTTAAAATATAAATTTTTTCTTAATCATTCTAAAATAATTTTATGTATAACTAAAATTTAAATACTGAGAAAATATTATTCATTAGTTATGAACAAATATACGAGGTAAATATCCTGCATTTCCGACTTTAAACAGATGTGCTCGTTCGATCCAAACAATGGTTTTATTGACAGCTCGAATATTTGCACAAATGTTATTTCTGAGTTGTTTAATTGACTGCCTTTTATTCGTGCTTCTTATGATATTCTCAAGGATAAAATGGCATATCAGAAAACTTGATTGTTAAAAAACTGTATCCGGTGATCAAATGTTTTGGCAATTCCCAAATAATATTCCAAGATTTTGGTCCGAGTTTCAGTTATAAATTAGCTACGCTAATCAAAATCCTGAAATAAAAGTAAGACAAACTTTGAAAATCCCGATAATATTTTAAAATACATAGATGATTTCTAGGAAGCTAGTAAAATTCCAGATATATTCACTAGCATACAGAATTTATAGTGGGGAACAAAACAAATAAACCACATTTATATAGTAAATATGGAGTGAAAGACAAAACAAGAAAGAAAGGTATTGTTTCTGAAAAGTATACTCTTTCCATATTAATATTACAGTCAGAGAAAGTAAATTTGTTCAATTAAATGCTGAACCCGAAATGTGTCTTAATAAGATTGTTTGTATCGAAGTGAGGCTCTAATTTCCACGAAAATAAAATAAAATCACTTGTTTAGTAACCCCCCACATACACATATAATTTATTACCTGTTAATACACTTATTATTATATAAAGTAATTACACTGAACTGAAGCAAAAAATATTTTTATTGGTATTTACTTTTACCTTGTTTGGAATTGGTTCATTGCTTTTAAGATGAAAGAAAATAGTAGCGAAAATTTAATAACAAATAAAAAGTAAAAGCAACGCAGCAGCGAATATCAGAATATATATATATATATATATATATATATATATATATATATATATATATATATATCATACCCAGATTGAGCACTATGGAGGAATGGTAGATTAAAAACAAACAGTAGCTACTCACGCACATACGCGTCGTTCATTCAGTAATGAATTTGATCCCTCTCGATTACTGGCGTGTGTTTACCTTGTATATAACATGCTAAAGTCTGTCTTCCTTTACCAAGCGCTCATAGCTCAGAGGTAGAATCACCGATTGATATCAATTCGTTCAGGTTTCAATCCTGGTTAGAAACAATCGAACGTCTAACCGTACGGATGAGCTGCGAAACAGATTTATCTGCGAATAATGATATATATACATATATATATATATATGTATATATAGATGAATTGAACCAACAAGTTTAGAATCCCGAGTTATACAGCATTTAACTTTTCTTTTTTTTTAATTTATTTCAACATAGATCGTAGAATATAATATAATTAAATGTTTTATTCTATCTAAAAGTAATTTCATTTACCTTGCGACACGGAAATTTCTGTTTTCAAATTTATCTCGTTACATAGAAATTCCAAAATGTTTACCTTAGAATGTGGATAATAATTATTTAGAAAAGACTATCGATTAACTTACATATGTCAGGTACTTTGTTTTGTATTATAATATAATAATAACTTAAACGATATTAAAATTCATGCAACTTAAGAAATGATGGAGAAATGATGAAAAATGTACACTGAACCGAATAAATATAGTTTAGTCATTCCAAAATTCACTTTTAGTTCTCCTTCGCAAACATATGGGGTATACGTACTAAATTTTACAGCTTTGAATCCTCCCTGCATGTAAACTTGCTTGACATCTTAGCCCTCTGTCATGAGGCTTCCGTAATGTGGCTAACCTACATTTACAAATATCAAAATCGACCCATATTCTGATTAGTTAAATTAAACACACCCATAAAATCTGAATTGTTCCATTTTCCTCCTCCATATATATATATATATATATATATATATATATATATATATTCACACACACAATAACACACACAAATATATAGACATGTGTGTGTGCGTGTGTGTTATATATATCAGGCCTGATGATTGCGGTTAGCATGACAATTGCGCATAGCATGAAACAGTCTCTCGCCCTTGAGTGTTGACTTCAATGTTCACTCTTTTATATTTACATACGAACTATCTATGATATTGAGCACTTTATCGTATAAATATTACACACCTTAAAACTATATATATATATATATATATATATATATATATATATATATATATATATATATCATTCAAATGACCGATATAAGGATTTTATTAACTTTTCTTGCATTCCTATATGTATACTTTTGATTGTCAGTCGTTTTTAAGGAAAGATGTCTAAAAGAAAGATAGCTGTCAAAAACAATATATATATATATATATATATATATATATATATATATATATATTTATATATATATATATATATCGTTTTGTGTATCACTTGATTACATGATCTGGTGTAAAATTCTCCAATGCGTGTGATGATGTCATGATGAAAGCTACTGCGTTAGACTCCAAGGAAGCATATTTTTATTTTTATTTTTTATGCATCTTTTTGGTTACCCTTCATGTCTCCCAGATTTCCTTTTAAAATATTAGCCCCAATCATAACCTATATCTTTTGCATCATATTATTTTAACCCTTTCAGACTCGGAAGATAATTTTTCTATCTTTTTTCGTCTTGTAACATTTATACGTGGGTTTCCATTATCGTGTTCTCTATTTATGGTTGCATCTTCTTTTGTTGATATTTAACCCTTTTTCTCTTTCATTGTCTTGGCCTCGTTTTAATAATTATTTCATTTTTTCTTTTATCAGTTATTTTTTACTTTCTCCCCAGTTACATTTTTGTTTTATCTCCCCCTCTTTTATATTTTTATATTTTAAAATCAATTTATTTCTTCATTCTTTCTTTCTTTCTCTCTTTATTCTTTCTTTCTTTCTTAGATTTGCAGCTTATTCTGTTTCATTTTGTTCTCTTGAATTTTTCTTTTTACATTCTTTTTTCTTCTTGTTGTCATGCCATCATCTTTGTATATATATATATATATATATATATATATATATATAATTTGATGATTCTTTTCATTTCTTATTCATTTTCTTTCCGCTCATGGCATTATCGTTTTGATTTTTAATTTGTCTGTATTATGAGTTACTTAATTCATTATTTTTTCTCTTTCTTTTGTCTTTTTCTATTGCTTAGATTTTCTTCTTCCTTTTAATCTCTTCCCCGCTGTATTATCTCCTTATTCATTACGTTTGTTCTTTCTTTCTCTCTCTCTTTAATTAATTCATTCGTTCTTCTTTCTTTTGCACTCATATTCTTTTTTCCTATTATTGTCACCTTCATATTATTTGTTTCCTATCTTATGATTTTCTTTCATTCATTCGTTTATATATCGTGTCATTTTCTTGTCTTTGTTTCTATCTTTTTTTTCTTGTTGGTTTGAAATCATGTCTAAATAGTGTTTCGTTTTCCATTCTTTCTTTCCTCATTATTACTTTCATTATCACATTCATTTTTGTTTATACCATTTATTTTTTCAATTATATTTTTGTCCTTTTTTTAAATGCATATCTAACGTTTTATGTTTGCATCCATTCATTCATTTTAAACTCTTTCTTTCTCTTAATTTTATTCATATAACTCAATTACTTATATTGCATTGTCCATATTTTTATTTTGCTTTTGGTTCCTGTTTTTCTCCACTTATTCATTCAGACAAACATGATTGTTTTTCTTAATCTCATTCGTTAAACTTTATTCAAATCTTTTAACACTGTTGTTTTTTCTTGTAGTTATAGATTACGTTTGGCTCATAATTTTATCTTTCATTTTCATTCATACATTGTTTACCTTATTTGTTTATCTGTATTCTTATCTTATTCCTATCATATCTCTTTTATTTTAATAGATTTCTCACATTTTGATCTTCATCCTTTCTCTTTTATTTATGTCTTTATGTTTTTTCCTTTTTGTATGTTACTTCATTCAATGCATACAATCTTTTTTTCTTTTCTAAGATATAATCGTACTTTCATTTCACTTCATTATTTTCAGTCGCTTTTTTCTATTTTGTTATTCTTTTCTTTAACGTCTTACTCTCCATTTCTTTCTTTCAATCATTCGTTTCCTATTTTAAACTTTTTACGAAATATCTATTTAAGGAGTCTTTTTTTTTCAATTAACTCTCAAAGTTTGCTTGCCCTTTGGCAGATGTATTAACCAGAAAATCTAGTAACATTAAATGAATGCTATGGTTTCTTTCAAATCTTACAAGTTCAAAAATGACAAACTAAACCTGACAATAATGCTTTTTTTCCAACAGTCTGTAGTGAAGATCTTTGATGGTAAGCAAAGATTTCGTTCACTGTTGTTTACAAATAACAAAGAGCATGAAATAACAGAATCCATTTTCATAATAACTTTTTATAACTGAAAAACACATTCTAATCTTCTGGAAAGTCTAGATGAAAGGAGTTCGCATTATTTCTTGACATCTTTCTTCACCACAAGCTACGGTTGCTTGCGATAACGAAACACATCATAAATCATAAACTGAACAGACAGGTCACCTCGCAATATATCTGCATTTGAATCCTCGCGATACAGATTCGATTAGTGTCAAAGCTTTTGGTAAATCCACCTATAAATAAAATATTCAGTGCACGCATCAGTAAGTAAACATGAGCAGCATGATGTCAATCTTGTTGAATAGAAAATATTTTGTCTTATCTATTTCGCTACTGTTAAATAGTTTTAATCTGCTTGCTTAATAGAAAAAGAACAATCTAAATAATTGAGAAAAGAATATGAAGTCCTTATAATCATAAACAACGATCTCTTGTTAGACGCTATAAATGCTGATACATTACATTTTATACGTGCTTTTATTTTTATTCATATACTAAGAAGGTAGATAATCGATGATTTCATATAATTTTGTTTGCAACTTTCTATGGTTTCTTGGGGAAATTATTGAATACTTACCTTTACTTTTTTCATTATTTTCAAATTCAGATTAGTTCTTTTAGTCTAGTTAACATTCAAATGAAAACAATGAATTTATGAAGCTTATTACTCAGCTGGAGAAGAAAAACCGAATTCATGACTGCGCCCAAGGACATTTATGCGAAAGAAAACTTAAAAGAATAGGCCATAATCCCACTTTTCGGACTAAACATCGTCATGCCAACACCTCACCATTTAGTTATAAGCTGTAGTTGTATCAGTTTAAATATGTCGACACAGGTGTTGGAAACTAGTTAGGATCAAACTCTCAAGGATGAATTAAACTGGTAACCATTCATTCACAACAATGTGTCTCATAAATATAAAAACGTAATAACAATAATAATAATCTGTAGAAGGTACAATGTATTTAGTGCCTTTAAAACAGATATTTAAAAAAAGATACGTAAATATATACACGAATATTTTAGTTTAAATTTTCATTGTTATAATGAAATGATATATAGAACAAAGGGAGAAAAATAGGAAAGAATAATCACCGGATAAATATATTTTCTTTTTTTATTTTTCTATATTTCAGATCAGCATTTTTTCCCATTTTTATTGTTCTTACCACTTTGTTTAAAACATTTTTGTTTATGTATACATATACTTTTAAAATATATGTTTATAAATGACTAATAATGATACCATTACAACTAGTGCTACTACTACTACTACTAATAATAATAATTAGTGCATAAAAGCAAAATTAAATTTACGAATGTCAATAAGAACGCAGTTTAGTGATGGCAGAAACTTTTATACTATCAAAAATATGGATTTTCTAAACCCACGTAAACCTCGTCCATGCACAATATTCAATAAAGAATATTGAAAAATACCGTAGACATATGAAATTGTGAGTGTATTCGTTTTGGGAATTTATCAGCATGCTTTTATCGTTGAGGATGAAATGGTGTGACTAGTGGAGAAGTTTAAATGTTTGTTCAATATATTCAATGTTTTTTCAATATATATATATATATATATATATATATATATATATATATATATATATATTAGTCATCCACATACAAGCCTGTTTCGCTGTATCACACCCCATCAGTGTTGCTAGACACCTCCACTTACTTCTGACTGGGAACAAAACTCGACTGATTTGGTGTCAGTCGGAGTCGCTACTAATCCATATGGGCATGGAATCAGAGAATGGAAATTTTAATTAGCCAATCACTTAATTGTTCCCAAGTAAAGATTGGTTCAGCGGTATTACAGACGCAGGGTAATGAAGATTTTTGTTTATACCACACCGGCAATGATATCTTAAGTTTTACAATATAAAGATAGTGCGCTAACCTTAGTTACTGTTTCTGAAGGTGATTGCTTATTCCAGTAGGATAAAAACTCCAACAATTTTTTTGCGTTCAATTAATCGCTAGAAATATTATCGACAGCCTCTTAATAGATGTGTCTACCTAGTTCAATAGACTTGAATGAACTTCCAGTATTGTTTACAGGCACTTCTCATCACCACCGCTGAGTGTGATTGTGCCATCGAGGTAATATAATTAAGAAGATGCAATGCGACCTGAACCCGGTTTCCTGTTCATTGTCAAGAATCTAACATTCAAACGCACATACATGCATATATATATATATATATATATATATATATATATATATATATATATATAAGTGTTTGGGTGTGTGTTTTGCATGTGTATTTGTGTGTGTGAACAAATATGTACCTTATGATTTATTTAGAAGTATTTATGAGACTTTTATATTTATGTAGATGTTTTCAACGAAATATGTACTCAACTTTCGCTAGTGTTATTTATCAAAGACGAAGATCAAAAATCCTTCAATTCTCTCTCTACCGCCCTATATATATATATATATATATATATATATATATATATATATATATCTTTCCTTACACACTAGCATATATATATGTTACCATACACACACATTCATTCCAGCTCACACATATACATATATATTCTCTGATATCTGATACAGTTTCCGATAGAAAATTCTCGAAGCAGTGATATCCTGGTTTCAAAGACACCTTTTCTCGCTACTTTTGAGCTGACACTGATTTCTTCCGGAAATTCTTTGAAGTCGATCGCTCGGGCTATTCTTCTAGTCGGCATTAGGAACTGACCAACAGAAGGACAAATGCAATCGATAGAATCCTGTGCAACAATAAATAGACATCGAAATCCATACAAGCTGCAACATCTACTAGATAAAAACTCCGGGATTTTGACTGGTCATCGTATTAGCATTTACAAGAATGCCTTCAATGTATGTGAAGTCTGGACCAGTTTTTTTAAGCATCGATGTTGGTATAATATAAATAATCCTGATGAATTCGCACTCTCTATTGGTCACGATGAATCAAGAATAAAAGCAATTTCCTTTATTAAATGTGTAGCGTGCCACATCATTTTTTGGAATATGTCAATTGTTTATATTGTAACAACGGCCAACGTTAGTTCTTCGTCTAAGTGCAATGTCTCTTCCCAACACAGGCGATCTGGACATTACTAAATTTATTTTTAGCGCTTAATAAATTTTAATCTTTTATGTTATTTCTTCTAATCCTTGTTTTGCGATCATCCACCTGATCAGTCCCTGCAAATATGTTTTCCGCTGCCTTCCTCTGTCTCTCCTTCCTTCTATCTGTCCAGTCAGTATCAGGTTCTCTAGGCTCTCCTTCCTCATTGCATGTCCCAGGAACTTCAGTTGTCTCTTCCTGATGCTCAGCATCAATTTCCTTTTTGTTGCCATTCTTTCTAACACCTCATCGTTGCTTGTATGCTCAGTCCACGATATTCGTAGCATCCTTCTGTAGAACCACATTTCCGCTGCTTCCAGTTTTGTCCTCATTTTCGATGATATTGTCCAGCATTCACAGCTAAAACTTTGCCGTTGCTTACATGTACTGTCCATGTTATTCATATGATCCTCCTATACAACCCTTTACAATTTATGTTGCTTCAAGTTTCCTCTTTATGGCAGTGAAGGCTGATATTACGTAACGATTAAGTACTCTTTTCTTCGATTCTAGCAATTTTTTCTTGCTTTTTATTACTTTGCTTAAACTTTTGTGTGCATCCCTGATCATTTCAATGCGCCTTCGGATTTCAGTGTCGCATTTTCCGTCCTATGTTAAATCACTTCCGAATTCTTCATTTTGCATCTTGCGTGTTGGCCTGTTCCTTTTAGCAAAATCCGTGAAATATCTCTTCTTACAGTTGATATTTAAACTTTCTTTCTTGATTTTCTTTGCAACCTTCTATAATAATTCTTTTATTTATCTTTCCGTGTCTGCTATCAATATTGTGTCATCTGCGTATCTTTTGTTATTAAGGTTAGGGCCGCCAATGATGAATACTGTTACTGCGGCCGCCAGTGATGAACACTAAATATTGATAATTGCCTCCCTTTATAGGTTGAAAAAGTCTGGTGAGATGTATCAACCTTGTTATACACTAACTTTCTAATTTCATTTATGTACTGAATTCGATTCCTATCCGTATGCAAGTGGCTTGCTGACAGCATGAATGCTGGTTTATTTTTAACAAGCAGTATAGCCCGGCGTTGCTCGGGTGTAATGAAAGCTTTAAAACTAATCCATGGTCCTGGAGCTCAGACTTTTGTGGACGCTGGCACGAAAGATTAAAAAGCAATAGTTGTTTCCATTTAAAGCAAAACCGTAGACTGAAAAAAAAATGAATGGATGTAAATCCAATTTGGATTTGCTGGGATCAATATCAAATAAGTTTTTTTCGTCGTAAACTGAATTTTGAAGGCTAAATAAATCCTCTGAGTAAATGGTATCATGGCTGAGATTAAGAACTACAATTATACCTACTTAGAGCCAAACCCGAAGCAAAAACTAAAATAAAAGGGCTGAAGAAAATACAGACATACAGGCAGATAAACACACACACACACACACACACACACACACACACACACACACACACACCTAGCCTTATATATATATATATATATATATTTATATATTATCGATTTTCTACACTATTGTAAGAACTGCAACCTTGAAACGTCTGAGTATCGTTTCTCATGTCTTTGTCTATTAGTGTATTAAATTTGATTAAAATCTGACCACTCCTTATATAACCCGATTTTTTAGATTTTCGATTTTCGATATTTATCGGGGTTAACTCGAAACAAACCCTAGCTAAGAACACTCGCAGACGCTGATAGTACAACTGTGTAAATTTTCAAGAAAATCGGTTCAGCCGTATCGGAGTCTATAGGTAGCAGACATACACACACCGACACACACACACACATACACACAGAGAGATAAAGTTCCATTTATAAATAAGTTTAGATTAGATATCCTTTCCAAATATGTCAAATTTAAGAAGCAGTTCTATTTGTGATGTATTTTATCAAACGGTTTGAAATAATTTTATAAAACACAGGTATACAATCTTCTGCATTGGCATTTCTCTTTCCGTTATTATTATGAGCATAAATACCGTGCTTCTTGTTCCTGTGTCTTTAACAAACCAGAATTTTTCTAGTCCTATTTCTGTGTCGATAATATTTGCTGCTTTATTCTTTCGAATTCGTATAATAAGCTTTGTTACATGGCCCATTAAGCTGATTGTCTATTGGTGTTCACATTCGCTTTCACCTGGCTTATTAGGCACTGATATGAAAAGAGATGTGCTTAGGTCTTCCGGTATATAACCATTGATGCAGATTTCATTTATTATATCTGTTATGTTGTATACAGCCTTTGAGATTTGAAAACGAAATCACTCCACCGGCGGTCGAGACCTTGGAAAACATAGCTTGAATCGCTGACGGAAAACCAAAAATGACATTTTAATTAAAGTTTCGAACGTGTTATAAAGGATTTAATTTTCTCTGAAAATAACAACAAAATTTGATCTTTCCTTTTAATAATAGCATAAACATTTTGATGATAAAGCTTTGTTTTTATTAAGTTTGAGCTCTTTTAACATCATGATATGCATTTTTTTTTTTTGGTAATTGAGTGGAGGTATGTAAATTTGTAGTTTGACTACAACTTCCATCTCATAGATGATAAAAACTAACAAATCTGAATTTCTCAACTATTTTCGACAAAAAAGTAATTGTAGAATTTATTTTTCTGTGCGTGGTTGAAAGAAGTATGCGTATTTTTTTTCTTTCTTCCAAATGTTTCGTAAGCGGGGATGAAAACGTAGATGTTGAGTCAAGGATAATATGTTTCCAAATGAGCTTCTAAAAATCCGTGAGCGGCTTTAATTTGGGAGATATAGACATTTTGGCTCGACTCTGAAAGAGTTAATTAAACGAAATGTTTACACCGACCGGGACGATAAAAGCGAGGCAAAGAGTTCAATAATATCATTGTAGGTCATTCTAAGTAAGTTGCTAATCTTTAATGGCATACTTTTGGGTTTTAAAAAGAATCAAATTTTCTTTTTCTATATTTGAAGGGACACATTTAATTGCAAGAGTATTAATCGACCGCGGGCGTGTAAAGCAATAAACTTTAATTGCCTAATCAAGTTTTAATCGACTGAGTCGATCGAGCAGGTGGAATCTCAAAGTCTGGTTGTATATGCCAAAAAATTTAAGGTTGCGAGCGTCTCTTTTACAATTACTTCTCGTCCTGCTGATTGTTTTCTGTTCAATTTGACCAGTGCTGGGTCAACTTTATATTTTAATTTTTCAGTCCTTCGATACTGACGAGTATCACTTTTGAACTTTTCGTTTTCTAATTTGTTTTACTTTATGCCTATATTTTATATTTATTCTTTATATCTCTGTCTATTTTTCGTTGATTATTTCTTTTTAGTCTGCTTGCATTTGTTCCTAATTTCATTGTGCTGTGTCCTATATTCTTTGCAGTGGTTTATCCTCATTTTTTCCGGTTCATCACATCGAGAATTTCATTTTTTCATCAATCCATTCCTATTTTTTGTTTTTCGTTGACCATTTCTCTTTGGAATGATGATGATTTCTCGTGTTATCAATGTTTTGCTTGATGTTTCCTAGTCAGAGTTTCTAAAATCATTTTGTTCTTCGTATTTGCTGTTCACATTATCAATGTATTTCTTCTTCAAATTCGGTCTGGTCAAAAATCTGTTGTATTGAGATTTCATTACTGCTTTGTCATTCTCAAATTTATGTTGTTTAACTCTAAGTTTAGATATCAGTTAATGTTGGTTGCTTCTGCAGGCGGCACTTGAGTATGCTCTGCAGTGTAAAAGTGAAATTCTGAAATTATCCTTTGTAGTTATAGCGAGGTCTTTCTTTTTTGTTTCTCCCCTTATGCTTCTATACAACTTGGTTGTTCTTGTAATCAGGTGTTGGCTATACTCAATCACAAGTCTTACAATACTGGACACATTAAAGCCTAAAATTGCTCGGATACATGAATATACCCTGGGTATTAGAAAAACTAACTCCAGGAATATACACGCACAAATACATAAATATGTGACAGATTAAATATTACCTTTGAAAAATATAGTTATAAAGATATCAAGTTCTTCATATAATAATCAATTTCTGTTTGTAATAAATTATTTTAAAATTTCTGTTGGCACAAAATAAATGGGTCGCCAAATAAATGTGATGTCTGGCATCATCCTGATAGAAAACAACGTTACCTGATTGCTAATATGGCAGTTTTTAATTGCCGCCTTTAATTCCTCTAGTTGCGAGCAGTACTCTTCAGAATCAATTGACTGGTTACTTGTCAGAAGCTTGCAGTAAAGGATTTCTTTGCAATCCCAACAGAGGCTTTATAAAAACAATTACTACACACTCATATACGCATGGTTCATTCAGTAATGAATTTGGAAACTCTAGGCTACTGGCACATGTTTACAAAGTATATAACACGGTAAAGTCCGCCTTCCTCTACTGAGCGTCCATAGCTTGGACGTAGAATTGCCAACTGATGTGAATTCGGTCGGGTTTCTATCCGGGCTAGAATATTTAACCGTACTAATTAGCTGTGATACAGCAAAACAGATCTGTCTGCGGATGACTATATATAGATATGTAAATGTCTATATATATATATATATATATATATATATATATATATATATATATATATATATTCGGTCAAACTAATTGTTACTCAAAAACGAGTATCGATTGAAAATAATGTTTAAAAAATAAATTAAATGTGTAAACAGTTATATATATGCGCGCGTGTGTGTGTGTGTGTGGCGGGTGTGTAAGTAATCCAAAATCTCTCGTTAGTGAAATGAAAGTTTTTAGCGGAACATTGACCAGCACATAACAGTTTTAATAATCTTGGGATGATATCATTTTGAATTGTAGTCCTTTCAGATCATTGTCGCTTATTTGTACAATTCAAATTATGTTAGCACAATGAACTTCAGTTAATTGTTTCTATTTATAATCAATTCTAGTTTCTCACGGGAAAATGAGACAAAAGCCTAAAGATACCACGCGAATGAATCCTTACATGATGTGTCATTCGTAAAGGGCAAGCGAAAAGTGAGAAGAACATAACAACCGTGATATGGATAGTTTAAATCCTTGTTTTATAAAAAATAGCCTATTTGCTAAAAGTTTGTAATCAGGGGGTCGATGTTGGCAAAAGAACAACTACGACGCCCGGTGGTAAGGAGTCAATGAGTTCGTGATGTGAGTTATCATCGATGGCCACTTGATCCTGTTATGCTTACAAAAACGATAAGATAATCGAATACTTGATAGTCGTTCAGGAACCATCAAATATCACCTCAATATCACTGACGACTACCGCTACTTTCAAGATAACCAAAACTACGTAAACGACGGAAAATTAAACAATAATAACATTGTTTGGACGTTGCAGGAGGGAACGAAAGCAAATAACACAATAAATAATAAAAATGTAACGAACAATATTGCACTCGTGTAGACAGTCAGGAAACGGTGGAAAAGATTCTATAAAAATAATGCTAATTAATAATAATAATAATAATAATAATAATAATAATAATAATAATAAGGTGCATCATCCAAAGGCTGATGTAGACCGTCTATACATACCCCGTAAAGAAGGTGGAAGGGGTCTTATTCAGCTGGAAATGTCATACAAGACAACAACTATTGGCTTACTAACATACATCGAAACAACAAAGGATTGGATGATAGAATTAGTAAGGCAACATGAAGAAAGAAAGAAAAAATATTCAATAATAAAAGAAGGCAGTAAATACAAACAAGATTTACAGTTAGTAGATTCTGTAGAAAAGCAAAACAGTAGCCAAGAACCAACTATTGCGGCAAAAAATATGAAAATGAAAGCCAAAGATAAAGCTCTTGAAAAGATGAAACAGCGCTGGCAAGACAAACCTCTGCATGGCCAATATCCAGTACGTGCCAATAAATCCAATGTTGACAAAGTTAATACTCATCGATGGTTACGTGCATCTGGATTAAAGTCTGAAACTGAAGGATTTATACTTGCAGCACAAGACCAAAGTCTTTTCACGAGAAACTTTCAGGCAAATATTATGCATAATAATATGGATCCAAAATGCAGGTTTTGTGATAAACACCAAGAAACAATAGACCACCTAATCTCAGGCTGTTCTGTGCTTGCCCCAAATGAATATAAAAATCGCCACGATAGAGTTGGGCAATATTTACATTGGGCAATGTGCAAACATTATGGAAAAACTGTAAACAAACACTGGTATGAACATCATCCAGCACCGGTTACAGAAATAGAAGATGTAACCATTCTATGGGATTACACCATCTACACAGACAGAAAAATTGAAGCAAACAGGCCAGACATTATTGTTAAAAACCAGAAGGAGAAAACTTGTCTATTAATTGATATGGCTTGTCCAGCGGATTGTAACATAGCAACCAAGGAATTTGAAAAACTGTCAAAATATAAAAACCTGGAAATTGAAATAGAAAAAATGTGGAAATTGAAAACAAGAGTTGTGCCAGTGATAGTAGGTGCACTTGGAATGATAAAAAAATGGAACAAAACGACACATTGAAAGAATCCCTGGAAACCCCAGCTTAAGAGATATACAAAAAATTGTCTTATTAAGTACAGCCCACACACTAAGGAAAACGTTATCTATGTAATGCTGGGGATGATAGGGAAGATAGAAAAACATGAAATGGAGTCATAACAACACGCCACTACCTGCCTTAGGTCTCCCCGCAGACTTGGTTGGTAGTGAGACCAAAGCAGAAATCGAAATATGATGAAAAATGACATAATAATAATAATAAATGCGAATATACGAAAAATTATAGTAATAATAATAATTCCTGAAAGTAATGATAACAAAAATGTTTATTTTATAAATCAAATTGGTGATTTTTCAAATTATCCTTGTGAATGCATTTAAATCAGTGCCGTGTATATAAAAAAATTAATCAAACATAAAATCTATTAAAAGTTACCTAATAAGTTTTGAAGGATATAGACCACTTAGTCAACTCTGTAAAATGATAGCAATATTAAAAACAACTAATAATATTAAGATTAGCAGGCAAATATTTGAGTTATGAATTAGGTATTTTGGATATAATTTGTAGATTTTAAAATCAACAAATATGATTTGTAGATTTCAAAACGAACAAACAATCCAAGTTTTCTTGGTTGGTTTGTTGGTTTTGTTAAACGATACATGACCATATTTATGTGTTATATAATGCTAAAATCTAAACTCTTTATACATAATTTTATGCTTTCAACTAAGATATTTTGTATATAATTTTATACTTTCAGTGTAGATAAATTTTTAGACATGTACTTTTTGGACTATAAAATGTATTGATGGTAATCTTACTATAAACAATATTGATATATTTTTAGTGTTGCATTGATTATCATTTTATTATCAAAAGTTCTTGTTAATTTTATTATATAAAAATGTACTGTTGATTTTGTTTTGGGTGGGGGTCCGTAGCTGGAAACTCAGAAGATCAAAACCCCGGATCAGCGTGGGCATGGGAAACCCCGGATCAGCATAGACATGGGAACAACATCAGTTAAAAATTGTCCCTTCAAAAATTTTAATTAGATTTATTATTAGTGAACACAATTTAAGCACTACAAAAAGATATACAACGGCAATTATATTTGTGGAAGTTACAGAAAAAGAAACTTCATAAAATTCTCGATAAATTATTAAAAGAAAACATGAAAGACTAAACATTACTTGTAAGAAATGAGAATCTATGATCGTTCGCAAGAGGGTTAGATGAAAAAGACTGCTATGAAATTTAGAAATTATATAATTACTGATATTTGCGAAGATACTCGTTCCAGAGAAATTTTAATGTCTATTGGAACTTCAAAATTTGACATCCGAAAAATAAAAAGAACTAGTAGAAAACAAAATTTTCTCGCGAGAAAATATTAAATAATCATTTCCTATTCAGCAAGAAACTGCATAAATAAAAAAATGTTCTAGTGAATAAGAAACAAAAGAAAACAATTAAGAGTTTAAAATTCAAACTAATATTTCGAATATTAGAACAGATATATTCAGTTTTTAGCAAAGTGCATTTCGATATCTGCTCGGAATGACAAAACCGAGAGCCGAGTTCGAGGTTCAGTTGAATTCGTTGCTTTCATTTACGCACAAACACCCTTAGGAAAGCTATATTTCATCGCTTCTCCGTCCAGCTATAGATTAAATAACGAAGTAGATTTGATTCTCTAGAACTTTGTTGGTAACTAGTCTACCGCAGAAAGTAGTGGCAACCTGCTTTGAGAAAATCTCTTGCCCAGTCCGTCATGTCTCGAAAGAGAAATGATCACACAAGCGTGTATCCCGTACAACAATTAAATGACTGACCGATCTTTTGAAAAAATGGGGATCTTTACAGATATAACCAAAACTGTTAATAATAAAAACATTCGTATATTTTGTTAATGTTGACAATAGACAATTCTGAAGAATATTACAAAAATATTTGAAGACATACAACTCAGTAATCAAATCGAAAACACACATACACATCAAAAACTAGCGAGAAAACTTCACTTTTAAAACTTAAAATCTACAAATTATATCCAAAAGTAAACTATAGACGTATTTATTTTATTGTTAGAAGTCAAATTAAAACTTAAAATCTACAAATTATATCCAAAAGTAATCTATAGACGTATTTATTTTATTGTTAGAAGTCAAATGCCAACGATTCTTCTTCTGTTCCGTGTACCATCATAACTTCCTACTGTTTATTAATTTTAATAAATTGTGTATTTTTACTATCTCTCCTTATTTTTATTCTTCCAACTATTTACACAAGCACGTTAGTTAGACTGCACTGCTTGTCTCTATCTCTAGTATTTAATATGTTCTGTCAGTATCAAATATTCTATTTCCGCTTTTCTTATTATGTTGCCTAAAACATCCACCATCTCTTACGTATAAGTTCCTTACGTTTCCACTTGCTCTAAAACCCCGCCAATTCTCATGTGTATAATCCATGGTATTCTGTTCATCTTTCTGCATAACGGCATTTCAGTTGCCTCAAGTCACTTCTTCATCTTAAAGGAGTCTGTCCAGTATTTACTACTATATAAGAGTACTGATATTACATAATAATTAAGTTTTCTTTTCTTTGTTTCTAACTAAGGGAAATTATATTCGTACTGAAATCCCTGTATTGTTGAACTAAAACTAAAAGCAGAATTTTACAAGTGTTGACTTGTGCTTTCTTTTTCATTTGTAGTTCACCAGTTTTGGTTTAAACTGTATAGATTGCATCATTTAAAGTCGACGAAAACAACTTTGTCCGGGAGCGTTGTTAGATTAAGTTTTGTTTCACTTTAACATATATATATATATATATATATATATATATATATATATATATATATATATATAGTGTATCGAGGCATAAATAATTTTCTAAACATATACTGTTAAATATAAGAGACAATGAATGTCTATTATATTTAATCATGAGCCGTTCTAAACGTCGTATTTTGGCGTTAATTTCAGTTGAAAATAAAAACAAAAATTCTCCAACATTTGGATAATATTTTATTAATTTGCTTCTAAGCTTTCGGCCCACATGAGCCACCTTCAAAAAGGTTATTTAGACGGTAATACAAATTTGAGAACTGCATTTGTTATTTTTCGTAACTATTGCCGTCGCCTAGCGGAGTTTTATGTCAACACAAAATGAAATCGTCGGTGATGGTGGATGTTATTGTATTACCATCTAAATAACCTTTGTTTCACTTAATTTGCACTCGGGTGTACACTGCCTGTATTCTTTCTATAAATAATTTTAATGAGTTTTCCTCATTGGTGCGGATAATTTACGAACTTAAGCGTAGTACTAGATTGGCTGCTACGTCGTATGAGTTTACTAGTGAAATGGATATATATAACCGTTAGTTCTATGCTCGTACTTATACTTTGTGGAAATCTCTTCCAGCTTCTCGCGTTCCAGTCAACATATTAAAAAATTAAATGCAAGGTCAATTGTCATTTTCTGACTCTTGGAAGCCTTTTTTTTATTATTGTCATTTGAGTGCCATACGTGATACACGCCTCGAAAGAGACATGACTGACTGGGCAAAAGATTATCCCGCAGTAGAATTCCAATGCATTCTGCGGTAGACTGTTTTCCAGCCAAGGCTATAGAACCCAATCTGGCCTGTTATTTAACCCATAACTGGAGGGAAGAAACAGATTAATACTTTTCCCAAGAGCTTTTGTGCTGAAGTGAATGCAATGAATTCAACCGGAATTCGAACTCGGCTCCTCGATTTGTCGTTTTAAGTCGATATCCACTGCACCACAACGCACATCCTTTTACTGTAGTCTCTCGTAATGATATTTTTCTCAGGTTCATTGACACGCAGTAACCCACTGAATCTGAGTGGCTTGCGGGGAATTCATTTAAAAAATGGTTGTTTCAAAATCGTTCTAGATGAAAATATATTAATTTGTTTAACGATTTGTGCGCTTTTTCGCAAAAATAGATATCTCTTTGATTATAAGGTTTAGCGCGGTTTCCTTAGGAATTATAGAAGAGTTCACAAACAAACCTCCGGCCGCTCATTTCATTGAACAGAAATATGGTTTTATTTA